>CAXKVI010000003.1:46125132-46127632 GCA_964058755.1 Campiglossa producta | reverse complement strand
TGCATCCCCAACATTATTTCATCACATGGTTCCACAACCAAAACATCAAACTTTTCGAGATATCAATTATACTGAAGAGCGCGCTACCTCACAGTCCGGGGTAAAGCGGCCCACAAGGAAATTGCTGTGTGCACCACTGGATACACACATTAGACCAAGATCCCAGAGCCTAAAAGCGTCACTTATTTTATAATGGATGAAACCAATACCGATCGATAGTCCTCCCCGAATCTAGAAAGAATGTGAAAATTTTAAAGCTGTACCTATGACAAGGGCCTAGGAATCGGGGGTCAAAGTCGCCAAAAAATTACCCTAACTTCACTTATTTTATAATGGATGATTTTCACATATTTGACGTAGATTATCACCCCGCGTCAGTATCAAGTGTTGTTAGACCCGTACCAGTGACAAGGCTCCAGCCAGACACCCCCAGTTCGCGGATTTTCCTATAGAAATTTTTTCTGTTTTACCAATTTCACGCATTTGGGCCACTTTGGCTGCTTTTAACTACCCAATATTTTCCCATTTTTTGTAGAACACTACCCTCAAGTAGTATCAGGAATTCTTAGACTTCATCCCATGGAAAAAACTTCAGCCAGACACCTCAAAACTCGGGAAATTTCACTAATTTTTACTGCGCTTTCACATGTTTAAGCGGATTTGACCAACTTTGGCCTCTTTTAAATAACAGATCTTTACACATGTGTCGTAAAATGCTACCCTTAAGTAGAATCAAGCATTTCTAGACATCATCCCATGGAAAAAACTTCAGCCAGACACCTGAAAGTTCGAGAACTTTTATTTTCCTATTAATTTGCTTTCTCTTGTTTGTCCCACTTTTACTAATTTTAAATGATAGATCTTTTCACATGTGTCGTAGGACACTACCCTTAAGTAGTTTCAGTAATTTTTAGACCTCGTCCCATGGCAAAAACTTCAGCCAGACACCTCAAAACTCGGGAAATTTCACTAATTTTTACTGCGCTTTCACATGTTTAAGTGGATTTGACAAACTGTGACTACTTTTAAATAGCAGATCTTCACACATGTGTCGTAAAATGCTACCCTTAAGTAGAATCAAGCATTTCCAGACATCATCCCATGGCAAAAACTTCAGCCAGACACCTAAAAGTTCGGGAACTTTTATTTTCCTATTAATTTGCTTTCTCTTGTTTGTCCCACTTTTACAACTTCTAAACGACGGATCTTTTCAGATGTTTCGTAGGACACTACCCTTAAGAAGTTTCAGTCATTTCTATACTTCGCCCCATGGCAAAAACTTCAGCCAGACACCTCAAAGCTCGGGATTTTCACTAATTCTTACAGAGATTTCACTTGTTTCAGCAGGTTTCTCCAACTTTGTCCACGTTTAAACGGCGGATCTTTACACACGTGTCGTATAACACTACCCTTAAACAGTATCAGGTATTTCCGGACTTCATTCCATGAAAAAAACTTAAGCCAAACAACCCAAAGCACGGGGACTTTTCATCATTTTTAGTGTGCTTTCACATGGTCAAATGGGTTTACTCAACTTTGGCTGCTTTTAAATGGCGGATCGTTACAAATGTATCGTATAACACTACTATTAACTAATATTAGGCATTTTTAGACTTCGCTCCATGACAAAAACTTCAGCCAGACACCTCAAAGCTGAGGAAATTTCATAATTCTTGCTGCGAATTCACATGTTTAACTGCGTTGCTCTAACTTTGGCTGCTTTTAAAGGGCAGATAATTTCACATGTGTCATAGAAGACCACCCTTAAGTGGTATCACGTACTTTTTGACTTCGCCCCATGTCAAAAACTTCAGCCAGACACCTCAAAACTGAGGAATTTTTATAATTCTTACTGCACTTTCACATGTTTAAGCGAGTTTGCCCAACTTTGGCTGTTTTTGAAAGGCAGATCTTTGCACATGTGTCGTGGAACACTATCTCCAAGTAGTATCAGGCATTTTTATACTTCATCCCATGGAAAAAACTTCAGCCAGACACCTCAAGCCTGAGAAATTTTCATAGTTCTTACTGCTTTTTCACATGTTTAATCGGGTTGGTCCAACTTCGGCTGCTCTTAGAGAGCGGATCTTTTCACATGTGTCATAGAAGACCACCCTTAAGTGGTATCAGTTACTTTTAGATTTCGCCTCATGTCAAACACTTCAGCCAGACACCTCAAAACTGAGGAATTTTTATAATTTTTACTGCACTTTCACATGTTTAACCGAGTTTGTCCAACTTTGGCTATTTTTGAAAGGCAGATCTTTACACATGTGTCGTGGAACACTATCTCCAAGTAGCATCAGGTATTTTTAGACTTCATCCCATGGAAAAAACTGCAGCCAGACACCTCAAGGCTGTGGAATTTTCATAGTTCTTACTGCTTGTTCACATGTTTAATCGGGTTGGTCCAACTTCGGCTGCTTTTAAAGAGCAGATCTTTTCACATGTGTCATAGAAGACCCCCTTAAAGAAGTATCGGGTATTTTTATACTTCGCC
>CAXKVI010000003.1:45890198-46120198 GCA_964058755.1 Campiglossa producta | reverse complement strand
ATCAAGCCATCTTACCACACTTACTCACGTTGCCTACCACACTTGCCATATTGCCTCCACCGCGACCGAACATTAAATACCCAGCGATTTCTACCAGTTTCATTAGGAATATTTCCTATACCACCATGAAAACTGCTAAATTTCATCATTCGACTACATGTAATCAGTTCTAAAGTAATGAACAGTCGAATTTTCAAAAATGCCCCCCTTTAAAAATGCATGTTACCTCGCCCACTTTTAAAGTTTAACAGAAAGTCACAATAGAAGGACCAGGAGGCATTACCTACAAAATTATACTATTTTAACTATTGACCTTACCGAATTATGTCATTTTATGTGACTTTCAAAATTTTCCATATCGAAAGTGGGCGTGGTCGGGAACCGATTTCGTCCAATTTCATCAAGTATACTCCCTACAACGCTAGAATACCTCGTGCCAAATTTCATGATTCTACCGCAATCAGTTTAAAAGTTATGACCAGTCGAATTATCGAAAATGTCTCCCATAAGAGCGCGTGGTGCACGCCCACTTTGAAAAATGTATTAAAAATCATAGTAGAATAACTTTGGGGTTCATCGCACCAAATTATATAATTTTACCCATTTCCGTTACCGAATTATGTCAATTTAGGTGATTTTCGAAATTTTCGACATCGAAAGTAGGCGTGGTTGAAGGGCAATTCACAAGTAAGCGCGAAAGTTTTGCAAATGTTGTTCTGAAGTTAATCTGACGATATACATAATGATACTTAAATCATTCAGGAGCAACCCCACACTAAAATCGTACCAAAGTTATTCTGACAGCTTCCGAACTAATTTTTAATCTTGAAAGCATCGCGAAAACCTTCTGACCTCTCTTTCAGTTTTCCGTTTGAGACTTTTCGACAGCAAAACTTTTAAGAACTATGAAAGACTCGTTTAACTGTTAATTTCACAACGGCACATTGGTCCCAGCATAGCTCTCCTCTGCAGAGGAGTGAACGTAGTTGTTGGTTGTTTACAGTTTTGTTTCGTGTTTTTCATCTTGTTCGTACAACCCATCGCCGGACAAGGCCAGCTTAGGGTCGAGGAGAAAGTGAGGGGAAAGTGTGTCGTCCGCCGCGGCAGAGCCCCATACCGCGGAAAGCCAAACTTACTCTCCGAGGCGGCCCGGTATCAGAGGGACTCCGTTCGATTACAGTCACGATTTGCCTCCCGACTGCAAACGTCCAATGGGCACGTGGTCGCATAACTCCCTGGATTGGGAGGGGGGAGATCTCTGTCGTCGCGCCAGAGAGGCTAGGCTTCTCTCGTGATTTAGTGCCGGGCGGTGCTATGATCACAAGGACAGTGGAGCCCTGTGGCTATCGACTTAAGCCCTCGTACCGCGGGCAATGCTAACTTTTGTTTAGATTTATTTGACAAACTATCACACAACCTTAAGTAACTTTTCATTGTTTAAACTTTTCTTCTGCCAGCGAGTAAAAATAAAAGTCCGGACTTCTTATTTTTTATGGGCCTTTTTCGAAAAAGGTCAGAAAAATTAATTCTGTCTAATCCTGGAAATCTTTTGATGGCATAAAAGCAAATAACGTTCTGCAGCGAATAATTACTATTTGACTCAAAACAATTTGCTTATTGGGATATGGTGTAATAGGTATTATAATAAAAATCATACATATATTATTACATTTCCAAATATCGAAAAACAACAGCAATACATTTTGCTTATTCACAAAAATTAGTGTAATAAAGTTTAAACATTGTATATTGGTATAACGAAATATGGTAAAAGGTATATTGACGAATCATTTACGAACATATGAGTGGCCTTGCCTAACCCTCGAAATTTTTTATATGGAGTTATTATGCTATACTACTTAGAAATACTCCAAACTATTCTCATTGTTTAAATATTGTTTTTTTCGCATAATAAAGATTGTGAGGGTTAGGGATTTCTGGCCTTAGGCTGTTTAATTTTTAATTACCTATTAACTTTGTCACTAATTATTAAAATTACTAAATTTAGGGTTAGGCAAGGATGGCACCGAGCCACTCATATGATGTATTGGTGTGGGTTGATGAAAATAAGAATTATACCGAAAAAAATATTAATTTAGTTAGCACACCTTAATGTATAGGAAAATTTTTTATGTTTTATTTTATTTATAATACATTTTTATTTTTATTTTTTTATTTCACAGGTGAGTCACATATGGGTGACCGCATAGCTAGAACTTCCGACAGCTCACGTCAAAACCCAAATCAAAGCAAAAGAATCTGAGGCCAATATTTTCATGTTGTTCATGAAAATCGATGAGAATCACACTAATTGATACATATTTATACTACATATTAAATGTGAATATCAATATTTACATACATACATCGGAGCTCTACATACGTCAATGGGGCTAAATGACTCTCCATGTACCCTTGCATCGTAAATGGAAGTCTATAAGTATTATTGTTGTTTTGTAATGCAACGCAAATTATGAAAAAAATGTGTGCCTGTTTATAGAGGAGGAAACATAGTGTACCAATATACTGATATACTATGGGAGGAAAGCAGACATGATGACCCACAAAGCGAACATCATTCCACGTGTGTAGCAAAATCATATGGCTGCAAATGCGTAGAGCACGGCCCGCTGTACTGGCAAAGACTTCCGTTAGCAGATATTGGTGACAATCTTGCCTACAACAACAACATATATAACAACACAACCGCAACAACAACAACATCAACATTACATTTACCTCCACATCCAATATGGAATCCCTTCTCCATTCCTCAAATAATGATAATAAACTGATAAAAGGTCCATTTTAAAATGTTTTTGTTAAAGGGTGTCATATTTTTCTCTTAAACATTGATACAATTTTGCCTTGACCAAAAAAGCGCACCAACTTTTACTTTTTTTGTGACATATGTACATACTATTGTTTTTGACAGACTGGAAATGTTTTATAAAAAAAGTAGCAAAACTGGGAAACTAAATACTGAGTATCAAAACTATATTACTTGTAATGAAAATTGGCACACCAAAAATTAGAGGAGAAGCTAGAATTATTACTTTTTTCTTAACATTATTATTTCAAAATTTATTTGACTCAACAAGGGAATACAATTACCGTACACACTGTTAAAAAAATGAGCCTACCCAGCAAACAATCGGAGTCATAAATGATTCAGAAAGGAGTCCTAAATAGGAGCGTTTGCGCTCTTTATGAGCTCATTTATGAGTCCGAAATGAGTGTATTTCCCTTCCTGCGATGGTCGTCCGACATGAGCTAAATTTCATATATTGAATGAGCCTGAATAGGAGTCATTTAAGACTCTTATTTGCCTCAGAAACGGCTCATATAGAGCCTAGAGACTCTTTTATGGAGCTTTTCGGATGCATTTATGACTCTTGAAAAGGCCATATACCTACTGCACTTTTTGGGTTCTTAAATGGCGCCTTTTCGCCATTGAAAGGGGACACTGGAATTGGGGAAGCATACATGAACCTTTGGCACTAGATCAGGGACCGGCAGAATCTAAAGTGAGGGTGTATTAGTGAAAGAGCGATCATCACACCATTAATATTATGTTATCTGTTTTTGCTCCCCCGCTCACTAGCAAAAACCCAGGCAACAGCGTATTTTGTTGATCTTATTTCCGAAGCACGTGAAGTAATTGAATATTTATTTGAAATCAAAGAATTTTCATAAACAAAATATGAAAATTTGTTCCAAAATTGCTTTGTTAAAAGAACAATTTCAGCATACGGCTCATAATTTTCATCAAATCGGAGTCATAAATGACTCCTATTATGATCTTATTTCGGAAGCTCATATTTTTCTAATATTTATGACTCATATCGGACTTCTTAGTTATGAGCACTCCCAGAATGTTTGAGGGGTAAAGTTTAAAACCCGTCTTAAGTTTTATTAAACTTTTGTTTTTTACTTTTTTTTGGAATATTTTAAACCTTCCAAATATCTACGAAGAATTTCAATTTCTTTTGGTTTCGATTTGAGATCTAAATGAAAAAGTAGTCTAAAAAACCTTTATGCGTGGCATAGCTCAGCGGTGGAGCAGTCGACTGTGACTCCTGAGCCCAAGTGCCAAATTTTTTTTTATTTTATTTTATTCTTAAAACTTTTCGGTTTAAAATTAAAACCTTTTCGGTCTACATTTTGTATTTTGTTTGCCAACAACATTTATGTGTGCGATGTAGTTCAGTGGTAGAGCAGACGGGCATGATGCCCAGCCAACGGACACCAAAATTCTTTTTTCTTTAAAAATTGTTAAAACATTTGTGGTTTAAAATTGAAACCTTATTCATTTAGCCCATTTTCTTGAAAACGGGTCCAGATTAAATTTGAAACCAAATTTATTTTGGTCATATATAAAGTCCAAAAGTTCGCTTGTTCATTTGAAGATAAGCACAAGCCAATTTTATTTTTGACGAAGTATTGGAGCAAGTAGAAGCGCTCACACAGTCAAACTAACCAAATTCGTCCCTGCAAAAAATTGCGCGATTTTACAGCTGGGATCCTAGCACTGCACAGTGTGACTTTTATCATTTTTAAGATGTCAAAACTAAAAAAACAAAGGTTCTCCAAAAATTATTATTTTATATCTATGTATGTCACGCAGAAATGTCCAAAGTTTACGAATATGTGTAAAAAATTTATCAAAACTATGAATAAATACCTTTTCTGAAATATTAAAAAGAAAAACTTGTATCAGTCGGTGACCTTCAGTATTCTGTGTCTCAGGTACTGTAATAATATTTTGCTACAATTTGCTACCCCCTTTATATGTATAAAAATCATCACGCCCAATTTTGTCTCAATATCAGACTAATGTATCTGTATTGTGGTTATTAACTACTTTAATGTATATTTGCCCTGCAAAATGATTTTAAACCAGCAAATATGAGTAAAAAAATTACACCTTATATGGAGGCAGGTGAAAAATTGGGCGGATCACGCCAATTTTTATTCTGAAATCAGATATAGGTATCTGCGTTCTAGTTGTAAAATTTTAATTGAATTGCTCCACTGTTTTGGCTGTTGTTAGTTTTGGCATCCTAAAAATGTGTAAAAGTCACACTGCGCACTGGTTCAAGTGTTTTTTTTAACTAAAAGTAACGCCAGTATTCGATTAATGACAGAGTCGACTAGATGATTCAATTAGCGATTTCAAACAGTTCAAAAATTTGCTGCTCGATTAGTCGAATAATCGATTTAAAACAAGAGGCTCACTTAAAAGTCAAAGTACCGGTTTGGGAAGATACCGTTTGGATATAAATGGGTACAATGGCCTCCCCATAGGATATGCTCTAATAATTGTGATTCCCGACCCATCCTTGACTAATCGCATTTTTTGCTGGGATATGTACATATGTGCATGTGTTGGCTTGTACACTACATAAAATTTGGTTTGTTATTTTTTTCATGCGGAGGTCGGGAGCTGCTACTACAACTAGAGCAAGCAATGCTCGACTCTGACTAGCGTTGGACCGCTACAAATTAAAATTTTTCCCAATTCAAACGAATGTGCGCCCGAGATTTGTTTGTATAAAAATTGTTGTATTAAAAATATATTTTTTGACTTTTACCTTTTTGTTATTGTTTGTGTTTGATTTTAAACATTTTCTACACTGTGCTAATTTGTTGTTATTTTATTTTTCTATATACTTAGTGTCTTCCTCACACATGTTGTTGCTATTGTTAATATATTTTTAGTCTAAATTTAAAACAAAAGCTATTTAGTCACCCAAGTAGAAGTTCACAAATACTTTAATTCAGCGCCTTGCTGTTGTTTTTGTTATTGCTTTTAATTTATCTCTTTTGTCGTTTTTTTGTACATAAGTTCATTGTTGTTATTGTGTTTTAATTTATGTATCTGTTGTGGCTGCAGGCAGTAAAATATTTCAAGACGTTTTAAATAAACTTTTGAAAATTTACAATGTGTTTTAGTTAGGATGTGCCTAGGTTAGGGATGCCTTTGTTAATGCTCGGCCAAATATTTCGACCTATTTAATATTAAGGTAGATCCGGAAGCGTAGTGTTACATCTAGATAAAATTTTATGTTAAATCAACACTTTTTCATGTTATTATTTTTCAACACTACCACTCATGTTATTCTAACGTGAAGCAAAAATCAATTTAACATGACTTAATGTTAAATTGACTTGACTGGCTGTTAAGTTAACATAATTTTCTGTTAAATTAATACGTCTTCCTGTTAAATCAACTTGTGTTAAACAATATTGTCTGCTTTATTATATTAACACCATCTCATGTTAACTCAATAGGGTCTTCCTTGTCAAGTTAACATGATTTGATGAAACAGTTATCTTAACGAAAATGCATGTTGTTTTAAAGTGATGACATGTTAATTTAACAGAAAGTTATGTTGATTTAAAAGGGCGTCGTTTTAAATAGATCATTGCTTTATGTTTCACCTGAAAAGTGTTGGTTTTAAATGAAAATTCTTCTTGGTGTAGCACGTAAAATATAATTTATCATATCCGTCGTGCTAGAATGAAAAAAATAAATAAATAAATTTATATTTGAGTTGATGTATTTAAGATATATGTTAGATGAGTGATATATTCACATACATTTACAACACAAACACTCGCACATTAAATTCCACAAAGTGATTTGATTTATGTGGGTTTTGTTTCTAACTGATTTTTTTATAAATAAGATAAGACTAAATAAGTCCAGATAAATTTATATTTTCCAGAGACTCCGCATAATGGCTATTTGCAAAAACTAAAGCTAAAATGAATACTCATAGATTTCTTTAAATTAAAGTGATCGCGATATAAAGATGAATAGATTGAGTCATGCCGTTAAGACGATAACATGAGCAAAAATTGAGAATTGTCTTCCGCAGAGATAGAATAGACTCATCGACTTTGTAAATAGAACGTTTTTGAATCGCCTATACAAATGTTGCATAACTGCGTAAAGCTCGTACTGGGCCACCTCATGTTCTCTTGCCAAGACTTATATTAGAAAAGGTATAATGAGAGACCTATGTATTATCACCGTTCGTCGAGGTATAACTTATACACTTATACTCGGTTCAAACTTTTTTTTTTGGCAAAATGAAGACGCATTGGTTTTCTAGACTATCAAATAGAAAAAGTCCTTCCAGGCTTTCAATTTTTCATCTATCAACCAAATAGATAACTCCATTTCTGATTTTCTTACACTTTTTTCTGCTATCTATACGGTTTTCATGGGAACTAGGTGTTGGACCGTTAGTACATTAAACATAACACATTTTCCCTATACAGCATCATATCCAACTCAAACACTGAGTTTCAGGGGCTCATTTCAGAACAAAAAAAAGTTAGTTAGACTTTTTTTTTCTTCAAAGGACTCATATATACATTGAAAATGGTACTGATTTGTTATTGTTTGAGAATTTACTGTGATTTAGTGCTCTTTATGATATGAGATAGATCCAAAATTCTAAATACACATACATACATTAGACTAGGTCAAAATGAAAAAATTTCAAAATTTTTCCAAATGAAAATATTCATTTATAAAAAGGTTAACACAGGTTTTCAAAAGAAATTGAATCGTCTATGTAGAAAAAAGTGATGAAACATTTTTTTATAAAGTTAATTTTCAAAACTTATTTAGTATCTATGGAAGTCAAACAAATTAAATTGGGTTGGCTGTTTTTGACATAGTTTTTCAGTCTAGACCGTTTTTGCGGTCTATTCAATATCTTACAAATATATGTATAAGCAGGTATTTTTACCATAATTTTATTCATTTGGCTCAGTCTAGTGTACATGTGTGAAAAAAATTCGGTTACTAGTATTAGATGATCTACGTTTGTATGAGTTGTGCGAAAAGCTTATAATATGAATTCCGTATTGACGTCATCATTGGAGAATTATTTGGCTCTTAGTTTGCTATAAAAATAAATAAAAATAAATAAAATAACTTAAACAACTACTAAACAAAAAATTATAAACCCAATTAGCAATAAATCATGTACTTAAATGAGACTTGACTGATGTCAAAGAAAGGATGCATATATAGATATACATCTATACATAGAGTACTCATGTACTTTTATTTGTTTCCAGGCAGCACATTGCACTACCATACATATATTAATCACAATCGGGAGTACTTCACTTTTTATATGGTAGCCAAATCTATTCGCCATTTAAAGCTAGAACTTTTTTAGTTGATTTTGCGGTTCTAACCTTAGTTGAAGAGCGATTAACAGCAACAGATCAAAAAGGAAGTTTATCCTAAAATATATCAAACTTGTACATATCCATTTCGCTGGAATGTCCCAATATATAGTATCTTACTGAGGGATGCCGTAATGTATGAGTAACATGATTGAATTGTAAGGCAAAAGCCAAATGAACGAGGACGACGAGGATTAAATTTTATATTTTTCACATAATCTGCTACCATACAAATATCAAGAGCCTCCCTTTCCTTTCGTGACATCGAGCATATATCCCATGGGAAGTCGATTGCTAGTCTCTTGATTACCTTGAAGAACATTTTGCGCGAGAATACTTTTCTCACCGCTTTGACTTAAACAAGTCTCGGGAAAAATTATATTATTCTAGTGAAATCATAAAGGCAAACATAATTTTGCATTGCATAAGAAGCCTGGGAATATTACCAGCATCTACCTTGCGAACAAAGGACCATACTCAATCAAACGCATTTTGAGAGATGTTTTTTTCGCTCACATGGGTATTGCTTCCGGATGGCGTCATGGTAATATGAATGTATCCATTTTCAAATGAATTAACCAATTACAAGGCAGGCCATAATGAAAATTGGTTTGACGACTTTTAAAGACTTTTCTAATCAATTTTGAGAGACAATTTTTGAAGTGTAAACATCTTTGCGTTGGGGGTCATCCAGAAAGGTTACATCTTTTGTGTGGTGTTCTCATAAGTGTGAGATGTAAGTGTAAGAGAGGTGTATTCCGTGTGGATGGAGCAATTCTCGCTTGACTGGTTGCTGATATGTGTGTGTATATATCCAAGTGCTTTGCTGTCGCTTTGTTAATCGTGTTTAAATACTAAATACACAAACAAACACGCCACAACACAAAGGCGAACACATTCTGAAAAATGATTTAAATGATTTAAGGTCCGTCTACCTTTTTTTGTTTGTTTTGTTTTTATTCTTTTACCTATGCATGAGACAAGAAAGGATAGGAAAGGGAAGAAAAGAGGGGAAGGGATAGGAAAAAAGGAAGGAAAAGGAGAGGTATGGAATGGAACAGAAAGAAAAGAGAAGGAAAGGAAAATAAATTAAAGGAAAGGAAAGAAAAAGAGGGGAAAGGAAAGGAAAGAAAGGCAAAGCAAAGAAAAAAGGAAAGAAAAGAAGAGAAAAGAAAGGAAAATGAGTTGTAGGGTTAGGAAAGGAAATAAAATGAAAAAAAAATTAAGGAAAAGTAAAGAACGATAAAAGACATCAGAGGAAATATAAGAAAAGGAATATTAAGAAAGAAAGGAAATGAAAGGAAAGGGAAAAAGGGAAAGAAAGAAGGATTTGTCTATGCTTCTGACTCACCCATGAGTCATTTATGACACCTCCATGAGTCATTTATATCTCGTCTATGAGTAATTTATGACTCGTCTTTGAGTTATATACCACGGTTCTATGAGGCATATTGGCTTATACACTGAACCAAAAAAGTTCATGTTTCCAAAGAAAAAGTACATGGATTTTAAGAATCGTTTATTAAAACCTCTCCAAAGAACTTTTTCATACAAGTTTAAGAATATTTCTTAAAATATAAGTTCTTGCTCTTAAAATATGTAAACAAATCCTCAGAAAGCATGAATTAAAATAAACAAAAAAAACGTAAATAAAGTAAACAATAAAACAGTATAAAAAATAAAAAAAATTAAAAAAATAATAAATAATATCAAATTAGTGAAAAATTAAAATAAAATATAATTAAAAAAATTAAATAAAACAAAACAAAGTAAAAAATAAAATAAAGTAAAAAAAAAACAGTAAGTAAAATAAAGTAAAATAAAAAAATAAATTTAAATAAACAGAAATGTAATAAGATACAATAATATTTATAAACTAAAGTAAAATTAAATGATATGAGAAAAAATAAATTTAATAAAATTATTTACGAAATTTCACGTTCCTACCGATATAATTACAGAAGTTATCTACCAAAATCCGTTTATCGGAACAATCGATTGTATGGGGGCTATGTGAAATATTTATCCCATTTCAATTATTTTCAACATCGATATTTTACATATAAAAATAGCGATGCTTCCAAAATTTCGCGTTCCTATGTGTTTAATTACAGGACTTATAGCCCAAAATCCGCTTATCGGAATAATCGATTGTATGGGAGCTATGTGAAATATTTATGCCATCTCAATGATTTTCAACATCGATATTTCGCATATAAAAATAGCGATACTTACAAAATTTCACGTTCCTACGTGTTTAATTACAGGAGTTATAGCCCAAAATCCGCTTATCGGAATAATCGATTGTATGGGAGCTATGTGAAATATTTATGCCATCGCAATGATTTTCAACATCGATATTTCGCATATAAAAATAGCGATACTTCCAAAATTTCACGGAGTTATCTACCAAAATCCGTTTATAGGAACAATCGATGCCGTATGTGAAATATTTATCCAATCTCGATGATTTTCAACATCGATATTTCACATATAAAAAAAAAATACGTCCAAAATTTCACGTTCCTACGTGTTTAATTACAGGAGCTATAGCCCAAAATCCGTTTATCGGAATAATCGATTGTATGGGAGCTATGTGAAATATTTATCCCATCTCTATGAATTTCAACATCGATATTTCACATATAAAAAGAGCAATATTTACAAAATTTCACGTTCCTACGTGTTTAATTACAGGAGTTATAGCCCAAAATCCGTTTATCGGAATAATCGGTTGTATGGGAGCTATATGTTATATTGCTCCGATCTTGCTGGTTCCGACAAATGATTCCTATATTGGAAAATGGTGGCCGCATACCAAATTTCAGCCAAATATCTCAAAAACTGAGCGACTAGTTTGCGTTCAAACAGACAGACAGACAGACAGACAGACGGACAGACGGACAGACGGACAGACGGACATGGCTAAATCAACTCATCTCGTCATCCTGATCATTTCGGTATACTTATTGATGGGTCTATCTCTTCTTCTTCTCATATTTACAAACATCGGACCAAAGTTATAATACCATTTCATATTCATGAAAGGTATAAAAAGTACTATAATATATAATTAAATCAAAATAAATTAAATTAATTAAAATGAAATAAGATAACGTAAAATTAAATAAGGCGATTTCACCAGCCGTAATGGAGTGTGGTTGCTAAGTGACCTTGCTCAATCCCGACTCTTGCGTCCTCGTTCGTGCACTCTGGGCAACGGGAGCTACCTAGGCTCGCCCCGGTGGGGCCACTCTGACATACTTGGTTTAAGGGCTCACCGAGGTTTTTGCGCAGCGTCTGTTCACCATGAGGTGCGGCTGCAAGCGGGCGTCTGTCTTGAAGCAAGCGGCTCGCTATATAAATGTGTAAATATTTTCCAAAAACCCTGAAACGGGTTGTGCGCTGGGTTTGGGACCCGCCACGTAAAAAATTTAGTCCAATGAAAAATGTATTAAAGCCTCGGATGAGAACCCCCTTTAATGTTGACGACCCGGCAAAACGAATAAGGCATAATGATTTTGATATTAGGGCATGTACCGGGAATGTCCGGACCCTTTCAAGGGACGGTACCGCTGCCCGACTGGTTGATGTCCTCGTTAACGCAAAGGCTGACATCACCGCCCTGCAGGAAATGCGATGGACGGGACAAGGAAAGACGACCATCGGACCTTGTGACGTATACTACAGTGGCCAGACACGCGGCAAAGCGCGTGGTGTAGGATTCGTGGTGGGAAAGAGACTTCGCCGCCAAGTACTAGCGTTCACCCCCGTGGACGAGCGTCTCGCTGCGATCCGCATCAAAGCGAAATTTTTCAACATAACATTTATCTGCGCCTATGCGCCGACTGAGGAGACGGACGACGCAGAGAAGGACTCCTTCTACGATAAACTTGAACAGACTTATGATCGCTGCCCCCAACATGATATCAAAATCGTGCTCGGCGACTTTAATGCGAAGGTGGGCAAGGAAGGAGTCTTTGGTCCAACAGTTGGAAAATTTAGTCTCCATGATATAACATCCCCCAACGGCACTAGGTTGATTGATTTCGCCGCTGCTCGCAACATGGTCATCAGTAGTACCAGGTTCCAGCATAAACGAATACACCAAGCCACATGGCTGTCTCCTGATCAAAGAACAAGAAACCAGATTGATCATGTCATGATCGACGGCAGACATAGCTCCACCGTTCTGGACGTGCGTACCCTTCGTGGTCCCAATATCGACTCGGACCATTATCTTGTTGCAGCCAAGATACGCACTCGCCTCTGTGTAGCAAAGAAAGTGCGCACAGTAACGGAAGGAAAGTTTGACGTCGAGAAGCTGCGCACGACACAGACAGCTGACAATTTCTCCACTCGACTCTCACACCTGCTATCGGAGAGCAATCCTCGACCTAACGATGCAACCGAGCAATGGAAGCATATCTCTCACTCATTACGTACCGCCGCTGAGGCCACTATAGGGTTCCAGCGAGCCCGCAAAAACAACTGGTACGATGAGGATTGCAGCACTGCCTCGGACAAAAAGGACGCTGCCTACAGGGAGACGTTGCGAACGGGCGCAACCCGCAGTGTATGGCAACGCTATCGTGAGGCAAAGAAGGAAGAGAGACGCCTTTTCAGAAAAAAGAAACGTGAGGCCGAAAGGCGTGAGTGTGAGGAGCTTGAGATGCTGGCTGACAGGAATGATGCCCGAAAATTCTATGAAAAGATCCGGCGGATGACGGAAGGTTTTAAGACCGGGGCAAGTTCCTGTAAGGACAATAATGGCGACCTGGTAACCGACGTACAGAGTGTACTTAAATTATGGAGGGAGCACTTCTCCTCACTGCTAAATTGCGAGGGAGACGTCGAACCCGATACCCCAATCCCTGACGATGGAAAAGTCGTCCCACCACCTGACTATGATGAAGTGAGGATAGCTATATCCCGGCTCAAAAACAACAAAGCGCCTGGAAAAGACGGATTACCCGCCGAGCTGTTCAAACACGGAGGCGAAGAGCTGGTAAAAAGCATGCATCAGCTCTTATGCAGAATATGGTCAGACGAGTGCATGCCTCCAGATTGGAATTTAAGTGTGCTCTGCCCAATCCACAAGAAAGGCGATCCCGCTAACCGCACCAACTACCGCGGAATCAGCCTTCTTAATATCGCATATAAGGTTCTTTCTAGCGTATTGTGTGAAAGACTGAAGCCCATCGTAGACAAGCTGATTGGACCTTATCAGTGTGGCTTTAGACCTGGTAAGTCTACCATCGACCAGATTTTCACGATACGCCAAATCCTGGAGAAGACCCATGATAAAAGAATCGACACACACCATCTCTTTGTCGATTTCAAAGCCGCTTTTGACAGCGCAAAAAGGAGTTGCCTGTATGCCGCCATGTCTGAATTTGACTTCCCTGCAAAGCTTATACGGCTTTGCCAAATGACGCTGAGCAATACTAACAGCTCCGTCAGAGTCGGGAAGGACCTCTCTGAGCCATTTGAAACCAAACGAGGCTTCAGACAGGGCGACTCCCTTTCGTGCGATTTCTTCAACCTGATGCTGGAGAAGTTAATTCGAGCAGCAGAGCTAAACCGCAATGGTACAATCTTTTACAAGAGCGTGCAATTGCTGGCGTATGCCGATGATATTGATATCATTGGCCTTAACAACCGCGCCGTAAGCGCTGCCTTCTCTGGACTGGATAAAGAAGCGAAAAAAGTGGGTCTTGCGGTCAACGAGGACAAGACGAAGTATTTGCTGTCATCAAAGAAAGAATCGGCGCACCTGCGCCTTGGCAGCCACGTCACTGTTGATAGTTTCAAATTTGAAACTGTGAGGGACTTCGTCTATTTGGGAACCAGCATTAACACCGAAAATAATATCAGTCTAGAAATCCAACGGAGAATCACTCTTTCGAACAAGTGCTACTTTGGACTGAGTAGGCAATTGAGAAGTAAAGTCCTCTCTCGAAGAACAAAGATCGCGCTCTATAAGTCTCTCATCATACCTGTCCTGATGTATGGCTCAGATTCATGGACAATGTCAAGAGAAGATGAGATGGCCCTTGGAGTATTTGAGAGAAAAGTTCTCCGGAAGATTTATGGTCCTTCCCGTGATGCCGACGGCGAGTATCGAAGGAGATTTAACGATGAGCTGTACGAGCTTTACGCAGATCTGACCATAGTCCAGCGAATTAAAGCCCAAAGGCTCCGCTGGCTGGGTCACGTCATGCGAATGGACAAAGAAGCTCCAGCCCAGAAGGTTTTCCAATCGTCACCCGAATTCGGCAGCAGAGGAAGGGGGAGGCCTCGACTGAGATGGAAACAACAGGTGGAGGATGACTTGAACTCCCTTGGGGTTTCCAATTGGCGTCAGTTATCGCTAAAAAGGAATGACTGGCGTGCTTTGATAGGTGACGGCCAAAATCGCTTAGGCGGTTAAGCGCCAATAAATGATGATGATGATTTCACCAGCCGATCTTAACTTAGTTAACTCGATTTTTTTACTTGTTTAGTTTCACCATGCAACTAAGCCGTCGGTCAGCTGTTATTTTCTGTCTCATTCTAACATTCGCAAAAATTGGAGTTCTTTCAAAAAACACCATTTTTAATTGAGTGCACCGTGTGAAAACGTAAGAAAAAGTACGACTATGTACAAAACAGCTGATCGGGTTGTTGTTATCCAACTTGTGGTGTGCTGCTTTAAGTTTTTTCTATATAATTTTTTTGATGTTGATTTTTCCGGATACCGATACCCGACTACTTGGTGAAGTAGGCCGAACACACTACCGCTACACCACGGCGGCCGTAAAACAAAGCAAAATAAAATGAAATCTTACTAATATATAAAAATGTAAGTTTGTGACTGACTGCGCATGTTTGCGGTCCTTTAACCTCTGAACCAATGCGCCGATCCATACCAAATTTTGCAGACAAATTCTTAGGAGTATAAAGTCTGCAACAGGCATCATGAAATTTCGATATATTTATCGATAGTTATCGGTCAAAATGTAGTTTTACGTAAACTTTGGAATATTCGCACAAAATTGGTATCAAACGAATGGGGCAGACCACAGCTTGTTTCATTTCGGTATATTTATCGACAACAGAGTTATCGGTCAAAATGTAGTTTCGGGTAAACTTTGGAATATTTTCACAAAATTGATATCAAACGAATGGGAAGATCACAGGTTTCATTTCGACTTTGTTTCATTTCGATATATTTTTCTATGACAGATTTATCGGTCGAAATGTGGTTGCGTATAAATTTTCGATTATTCGCAAAAAATTTGTATCAAAAGGAAAGGGTAAGGCCACAGCTTTCATTTGGACTTTGCTTTATCTATGCTAGCATTTATTTTGATAATGACTGAACATAATAAAATTAAATTTGGAAGCGAGATTTTGTAACACCTCGAGATGGTTATACGATAAAAAATAGAGGCATTTGAAAAGGTTTTGGAGATATCGCTCAAAATGTGGACCAGGATAACCTTATTAAATGTTCGTTCAATATGGGCATCAAATAAAATTGTTTTAAAATGGTGTAGTTTTCAGTCCAATATGAGTCCACGTTTTATTAGAAGATGTTGATGAGAGTTTTAAAGGGGAGCCATTTTAATTAATTTTGGGAGTGGGATTGTGAAAGGGATAAGGATATGGATGAAAATTAGAAAAACAATATGAAAATGATGAAGGTGGAGTGGAGGGGAAGAAGGTTGTGGAGTTGAAAGGAGGAGGGCCAGTCACATTTATAAATGAAAGCAAATTAATGTTTGGGCAGGACAACGTCTGCCGGGTCTGCTAGTAAAATATAACAAAGTAGAACAAACTAAAACAAAATAAAATAAAATATAATTAAATTAAATTAAGTCAAATAAAAAAATTAAAATAAAATAAAATGAATTGAAATACCATTGTAAAAAAAATAAAAGAAAGAACGGGATAAATTTTAGGAATGACAAGGACTATAAAATGTATTAAAGTAACGCAACAAAAAGATGTTAAATAAAATAGAATACAAATTTAAAATGTCTACAAGTAGCAGTTCCTCTTACTTTGGTTAGTTTAAAAGTAAAATTAACCCGGCCGCGTTTGTGATCCTAGGTTATATGTATATGACTGACGTTTACATTAGGGCATTTCATCGAAAACATACATATGTTTATTACCGTGCTACAATCAAAACTGTCCACAAAAAGCAAACAAATCGTAAAATAACTCCACTAATTTCACTTTCACTGTCTGCAGGAACTATAAAAGCGTAACATTTATAGATTCAATATGAATGCGCGCCTCAAATAAAGTTGTAAACGACAAAATATAACATGTTGGATAGAAGCAAAAAAAGTTTGAAGTCGCCATTATGTCGCTAGTTAAAAATAGCCCGAAGCCCGAAAAATACTCAAAAAAGCTCTGCTTTTTTTTAGAATTATGGAAAACTGCCGTTATAATAAGAATCCACAAACAACCCATTTTGAAAAAAAATGTCGGTTACAGCGTTATTTGAGGCACGCATTCGTATGTAAATAAATATGTATATTTTTACGTTATCAGACATTGTTTAATTTGACATAGCATAACAGAGTTGTCAAAATCGCATGGTTATAAATTATAAAACTTATCTGCTCACATGCAAAGATTGTCGTGGGAACTTTGGCAAGATGTCTACAATGCTAACAATCAAAAAACAATAGATTACGGGAACATTGTTGCAAACTTTATTTAACATGGGTTTTCAGTTTGAGTTTGATGTTGCATATTAACAGGCGTCTACTTCGGATCACTTTTGTAGCATTCAAATTATGGGCTATTGGTCGGAACTTAAGGCTTGGGTTTTAAAGGATCCTGGGCATATCATACGTTATATAGTGTTGTTTGTGTGTACTATAGTTGTTATTATGCAGGTATTAAAAAGGATTTTATGAAAATACCAAAAAAAAATTTAAAAAAAAACCAAAGTTGATCGATTTGTGAAAGTGATGAAAATAAAATCATATTTTTACTGTCTTTAACAGTTGACTGATTGTTTTTCTAAGCTGAATGATCCACCTCTATCAACACATTCCTATTACAGTTTAAATGACAGTGTTGAAATGCCGGCTGTAACCATATGCCGTGATCCACCGTATAAGGAGAGTGTTTTAGAGGTGAGTTGTGAGAAATTAAATGCAGGTTTATCCCTACTGTCATGAATTTGGTTTTGTTATCTAAAAAAGAATGCAAATTTCGAACGATAACGCCGTTATCGATAAATATGTATATCGAAAGCTGCGGTCTTCCCCTTTCGTTGATACCAATCTTGTGGGGATATTCCAAGGTTTTTTTCGATACCACATTTCGACCGATAACTCTGTTGTCGATAAATATGCATATCGAAATAAACTTATCTCCAAACCAAATTAAAGCTGTGATCTTCCCCTTATGTTTGATATAACATTTATGCGAATATTTCAAATTTTGTGCAAATATCGTGTTACCTTTTTTCTACTCCTGAGAATAGCCGAACCTATCTCCTCCTCAGTATTACTTTATCTACATAACCTCAACTCATCCACTCTGGAGACTGCAGTTTTACTAGTCTAGTTAAAAATTTACGCATGGTTACAAAATAATATGGATCATCGGCTTAAGGAATTTTTTTACTTAAATTCAAACCCTTTCTATAAAATTAATTCTCTCGAAAACTTAAATAGTTTTAATTTAGTCTGAAATTTTTAACCGTGTACCATTGCTTGTATTGTGTTTAAATAATGGTCCTAATAAGACATTCGCGCTGACAATAAACTCGAGTTTATTGACAACAAAAATATGAATAAATTAAAAAAATTATCTTTTAACTCGAGTTTATGGCCCAACGTGAACGCCATATTAAGCTTTTAAAATTCAAAACTGGGATTAAAAATATAATTATTCCATTTTTATCTTATATCATTTGCAGAACCTCTCGAAAGGAACGTGCCCGCACCCAAAATATGTTACATGTTGGAATAAATATCCCTTCGATGAATTAGCACTAGAGGAGTTTTTCACAAATTCAACATTCGATTTTAGTGAAACATTTCTTGGTGAACAATATGGACTAAATGGATTAATGGAAAGTAAGTTTATAGAGCAAGACAAAAATGGATGAAGGAGACTTGTGGCGAAAGTCAAATTTTGAATAAACGCTTCCAAAAAATATTAAAGAGCCAAAAAATCTGGAGCTACTTTACTTGAAAATGATATAATCCAAACCTTCATTCATGTATGTCTTCAATATTTTATGGAGTTGGTATGACATCTAGTCATATTTTCAATACTAAACCAAATTTAGATTTAGAAGTGAAGAGCAGTTTACATTTCTACATGGGCCGCTGCTATACATTAAGACCCAAAGTGGCTTTGAAGCGTACCACACGTTCATCGGGGTATTCATTTATGCTTACGCATCACTTAAATTCAAAATATAATACCGACATGGCATTGGAAAATATCCCAGGATGGCATATCTATATACATGATTATCGACAAGATTTTACAGGTAAGGAAGTCACTTGATTTCTTGCCAAAATTTCTCTCTGTGTACTCTAAAATGCTATTTTTCTTTCTTTCCTAGAACTTAGCGTCAAAGGTGCCGCTCGAGCTGAGTATATTTTTGCTGAAATTGATCAAGAAGTTGAAATAAAACTACAGAATCAACATTTTCATACACTTAAGTCCAAAGACCATCTTTGTTCTGCAAAACCAGGTTATAGTGATGCGAAGGTAATGTAGTACACCGAAAAATTTTTGATTATTTATGTATCTATTAAACATTTCTTGGGCGTTTTAAAGTAATACATCTATTAAATATATTTCAGTGCGCTGAGCTAAGTGTCTTTGAGAATTTAACAGCCGAAGCCAGTTGTAATGGCCCCTGGATGTACAGCATACCCCAGCAGCCATGTAAAAATAGCACAGCGATGCGCAAATTAATTAAAGAATATGGAATGTAAGTGGAGTGAGAGTTAGCCTTTTTGAAAGTACTCAGACTCAAATACATATGTATACATTTCCCATATTCCAACAGTTACTACTACAGCGAGGATGACATTGAATGCAATTGTCTGCCACCTTGCGAATCTCGTATCTATTCCACTTACATACAAAGTAGAAGAAGTCTTAATTCTGGACAACAATATACTCAAATATGGATTTATTATTCAACCAAATTAGTTACGGTAAATATGAGATCTTTATAAAAAAACATTTTGCAGCAATTGTGGGAGTTATTGTGGGCGGAAGTTACTTCTAACTGGATGAAAGACCCAGACGGATTCAGTAAAACCTCAAAATCTTTTTGAGTTCTTAGTAGAGTTCAGAAAATAGGTCAAAGTCAAACGCCTAAAATTTTGTCACATAATTGCAACAGTTTACCCAATTTTTTTTTAAATAAATTTAAAAAGTTTTTTTAGGCGCTTGATTTTAAATATTTTTCCGGTTTCTAGTTCTTAGATAAAAATGTGTTGCATACTTTAAGTCGCCAACATTTTAATTTTTGTATATATTGCTCCAGCAATATATTCGTGCAAAATGCATTTAATTTATCTTTGTGACAGTTTCACTCTTTTTAAAAAAAAACACATTTGAGCATACTTTTGTAGCCACCACTATATAATTAGTGAGCAATGTAGTTTCATGTGCTAAACTATAGCGCAAACCTCATGCTGGACATCTAATCATACTTCGGTGAAAATTGCATTCAATTCCATATAGCAGTTTTTAGTGATGCGAGTACAAACATCCGAACAGACACACAAATTTTAAAAATTGTTCTTTTGGCTGCTATAGCTTTAATATAAACAGTTTTGTTATATGTAACGACAGTCTTTCATGTTCGTTGTCCTATACGCGGCTTTGTCTTTCGTCCACACTTGGAATTATTCCACCTCCAAAACGCTTGCGACAAATTTTTCTCTGCAATGCGTATAGTCAATTGAAAACTTTATTTACTCTATAGATGATTGAGGAGAGCTACAATTATGATACTACACAATTCATCGCTGATATTGGTGGCTCATTGGGTTTTCTTTTGGGGTTGTCGGTGCTGGGATTCATTGGCTTGTTGGAGCATGTAAGAACTTAAAGAAACAACTACAAAAAATGTATGCAAAATCTGTTTCTCTCTTATTTTCTTTACCAGCTTGTTTTATTTTTCTGTGGTGGTATAATTAAGAAACAATTGAAACGTGAGAAATGCTTACAGGACAAAGCCGAACGGCAGTCACAAACTAGTAATGCCACTAATACAACAGTTGATGTATCAACTATAGCAAAAATCAAAGAATACTACTAAATTTGGAAGTGTATTTCAGTTGATGTTCTAAAATAGCGTAAAATAGAATATAAATATTAAAAACTAAACACAAATTCCACATTCTAATCTCAATAAAAAGTCATTTGTAGAAAACGAATCAAAATATATTTCTTATTTTTAAAGTCGTTTGAATTTTTTTCATGATGTAGCATCCCTCAACGGAAATAGACTGTTCTTTGGTACTGCTTTAGCAGAAAAAGATCCGCTACAGCTTATTGGTTTGTCGTCATGGTCGACAGCGATCATAGTTCCAGCTTTGTGGATATGGGTACTTTACTGACACTGGATGTCCTTCCCCAACTTTCCGGAGATAAGAAATATGACAGAAATATATATTATACCTTTAAGCGAGCTAATCTTGTATACATATGTATATCGTCGGCTAAGTGTGTAAACCCCCTTCTTAGCCAAATCGACTTTTCGATGCGGTTCGAAGCCATAGCCGATTCTGCAGTTGGCAAACGAAAGAAAAGCCTCAAAATAAATATACAAATATCAAAATGTTTGATGAGAAAAGCTGCTAAATCCAACATATAACTAGAGCGTCTGTAGCCCGGTTACTGTTCTATTCTAGAGTTGTACTTTCTCGGTGTAAGTCAAGGTAATAGCCAGCGAATATGATTTAATTTTTGATATTTCAAAGCAATCATGGCCCTCAAATCGTAACGTGAAAGTTCAAGTTAAATTTGGTTTTTTGCCTCTACTGAAAAATATTTTTTTGGTCATTGGCAGGTTTACACCCTTAGCCGACGATATGTATATTTGTATATCCGATACTATCTCGAGAACCGCTTGACCGATTTGGATGAAATTTGATATGTGGGGTGGGTTGCAGGGTTGCCATTCATCTCAGTTTTTTTATTATTGAGCGAGATATGCCAATATGGGTATCAAATGAAAGGTATTTTTGGCCTTATTCTGAATATGTAAATTTCAAGCATGGTTGCCATCTTTTAGCATTTTATTTATTTTTATATCTCGCGAACCGCTTTCTGGGTTGCCACCTATCTAATAATAAACTTTCCGGCTGAATTCCAAAGACAACATTTTCAAGCAGGGTTGTCGTCCAGGGTTAGTAACTAGCCGCATTTTATTCATTATTTTGTATATCGACCGGTTTGCGGTTGCGGTTTTGGTACAGGGATAGTATGCTTAATTCTAAAAGTTTCTAAGAGGGAGTTGTCCCTTGGGGTGTATTACGGGGTTGTCCCCTTTTTGGTTTCTTTGAAAATCTATTTTGGAAAGCTTATACTGTTGGTAAATAAAATTGGTGACAATTTCAAGGAATACCGAGCAAGTTCGATCACCCAGGTACTATGAATATAAAGAGAAAATTATCAAGATTTCAAGAGTTCACCAAATCTCTATGAGGTATCTATTGTGCATCGAGCGGACCTCACTTACGGGGTCCAGGAAAGAAGAATGTCAAACTGTTTACATATACGATTTTTTTCGATAGGTTTGTGGCCCTTTTTAAATCTGTGTGAATTTGGCGCTCTGAATATTTGACAACTTCTACACTATTTTTGGAGGTCAGCACCTGATTTCTGAAACTTTTTAACGAAATTCGGTGTTTTCGTTAACATCGATTTTGACAAGTTTTTTGTAACGAACTTTGTTAAAAAGTTACAAAAACCAGGTGCTGATCTCGTACAAAATATGTATCTTTTATACAATATTTAATTTACTTAAAAACGGAGTCTTACATATTTACAGTTATAAATAAGTAATTTAAAACTTAAATCTATATTAACACATAGTTAAACTTGATGCACCGCACCGCACTACTGCCTCAATCCAAATCTGTACAAACTCAAGGTCACGATGGCCAGAAAGAGCAAAGCATTCCAACTGCTCGCTCCGACACCACTAGTCACAATAGCCTTTTGCGTTTTATTTATGACTCTATCCAATATAGTATCCAACTCATTCTTCACGATCTCTGGAAGTGGTTTATCCATGGTATCGCATGGCGTATTCTCGATTGCATCCACAACATTCGCCATCAAAATGCGATAGTTGACTGTGCCTGGATAGAGTTCGTCATAAATGAATTCCTGTAATTTATTCGATAGCACCCACAACCTATCCTCGGTATCCACCTTCACTTCACTGGGAAATACTAGTTCTGAGGTGCTGGAGAAAACACGTCCTTGTGTGCTGCTGGTATACTCTGCATTTGTTGTACTCCAACAGTTCAATGCATTCATATTAGGCAAGGCATAAAACATGACCTCGGTGCGTGGATCGATAAAAGCAGCGCCAGCTTGACCATTTATACCACGCTCGCCTACTATTTTGAACTGATGATAGACCTCATTGGATGTGGCTAAAGTTTTATTGCGCAGCAGTTTTGTGCTGACCGCAAATTCTGTGGTTGAGCTCAACGGATGGAAAAAGAGGGTTGAAAACCCGTCTGAGTGTGGCTTTGATAATGCCAAACCATATAAACCATCATCCCACTGGAATTCGATGCCACCGATGCTATAATTTCCAGCCAATGGATCGGGATGGAAGAAATTGTGTTGTATACGCCAAGAATCACTTTGTGCCCATGAATATACGACCAAACCAGGTGCACCCAAATCAGCTGCATAAGCAAAAGTGTTTTCACAATCGCCGTCCTCCACAGCTAGGTTGGCAAAGAATGAGCCCTGTTTCATGTGCGAGCTGGGGAATTTGTAGCGACGCAATAGATTATCATTATGTAAGTCGTAGACTAATAGTTGTGCGGGTCCAAAAATGGTAGTATTCTCTAAGACACCTGCGATGCGGGAATCTAAAACCCAAAGGCGACCACAGCGATCGGCGCGTATACGAAAAGGTGAAACGAGTTCCGGATCGGCTTCGGTTAAACTGTGCGCCTCCCAGTTGGGGAACGGAATGAGCGGTGGCGATTTCATGTATTTATCTGAAAAGGAAAAGAAATTCATAAGATAAAGTGAGTACTAAAAACTAGTCAAAAAAATTGTGCATAGGAGATGTAAGTAAGCTTGTCAAAATCGGAGATTTCATTCTAAAAATATCGTGCTAAATTTCATATTTTTTTATAGTTTAACTTAATTTTTTTTTATCTTTAATTTACTTAATTTTATTTTATTTTTTTATTTGACTTCATTTTATTTTAAATAATATGATTATAATTTTATTTTATTGTATTTTATTTTTTTTTTTATTTTTTTTTCCTTTGGGTTTACTTTATTTTAATATGATTTTATTATACTTATTTTATCTTTTTTTTTAACTTTTTTATTTATTTAATTTTTTTTTTCATTTCATTATTTTTTTTTCTTTATTTACGGTATTTTTTTATTTAATTTGACTTTATTTTATTTTATATTGTTTAATTATATTTTATATATTATATTTTATTATATTTAATTTTGTTCGTTTTATTGTATTTGAATTTTTCTTTTATATTATAGCCCGGTCAAAGTAGATATGAAAATAGTGGTTAGGTTCAACTTCAGGAAGAAAACTTCAAAAGTCTCCATCGATCCCATGTGTGCTAAATAAGGTGTTCGGGGTCAAAGGTCAACATTTAGGAAAAATCCACAAGGGATCGATGGAAACTTGCAGTGTTTTTTGGGGAGTGAACCTAAGCTCTCCACAAATATTATGCTTGGAGAAAATGTTGCTCTAGCTCGAGAACTTTTGGCTTTACAAAAAAAACTATTTTCATTATCGATAGTGAACTTCGTGACAAATTAAGGGTGCATATATTTCCATATAATTTATAGAGATAAATTTATAATCGCGATATCTCAAGACTAGTGACTCTTAAAGAAAAAATGCTTCCATCATTTTTCTAGAGAATTTTAAGGTCTACAACTTTTTACCATTTTCGAAAAAATCCAAGAAACCTATAATTTTGTCCCTTGTCCCTGAATAACTTTTTTAGCACACATTGGATCGATGGAGAATTTCGAAGTTTTCTTTTTGACTCTGAACTTAATCGCTCCACAAAAAATTGGCTCTGCCGGAATTTTCGTTATTTCAAATATCTAATTTAACGGACTTTTATTCGATTTTATATTTCTTTTATCAAATGCGTAGATAGATAATTTTGGTGGCATGGAAATGGCTTAAATGATATGCGAATAAATTTTAATTTTTTTTTTTTCAACTTTATCTACGAATGAGCGTATGAGTCATATTCGGTTTATGGCTTGTACTGGCTTATTTCCATTAGACGGTATTTACATTTTGAAGCACAACTTGAATCGAGCTACTCCACTCCCTCTCTTAAACACAACACTGAAATTACAATTTTGCCATAACTTTTTACCCCTCACAATATTTGCCCTAACTGACGTTCGGGTTTGTTCAACTTGAACTTATGGAGCTCATAAACGCTTACGAAAAATACATACATATATGTATAATTTTGGGAATACGAGAACAACAAAATGTTTTTTTTACCATTTTTTGGTAGCACGTCAGTATATAAACTACTATGACTAATAACTTGCAACGGAGGTATGTAAATGTTTATCTGATTTTAAATCCGCTATGTGGGTGCAGTTGAGTACGCAGCAGTCTAACCCGTATTTATGGCTTAAGCTTGTTTAATTAATAAATTCATTATTTCACTCTCAAATCACAATTCAATAGATTACAAGCTCGCCTTTGTCTTCGAATTTTTGTAGGTACCACGAAATAAATCCCAAATGAAATAAGTCCCAAATATTTTCCATACAAATTCGGACTTATTTCATAATGAAATAACTCCCAATTCGTTGGGACTTATTTCATAAATTTTGTTGGGAATTATTTCATTTTCCAGCATTGGGAGTTATTTCATATTTGTTGGGACTTATTTCATTTCTCTTAAAACTACAATTTATTATTTTTTACCATTGGGATTTATTTCATTTTCATTGGGACTTATTTCATTTCTCTTAAAATTGCAATTTAACCAGCTTTCACGTTTTTGTAACTGTTTCTATAACTGTTGTAAAGTAAGATTTTAGCAAAACAACCAACAATCTTATTACATCGAAAGTTTTTGCGGCATCTCCGAAGACTGTAACTGATATTGTTGTGTCAATATGTTCCAAAAAGAACTCTGGACAACAACAATAAAAAGATTTTGATCGATGACACATTTTCAATTGTACCGCTGGGGTGTTTTAAACAGTTTATTTTGATCGCCAAAAGGTCCTTTTGGTTCAAATATTGGCCGATAACTTAGATATCGACCGATAATTTTGAAATCGGTTGAGTTATCGGAATAATCGATATCTTAAATTTAAATTTAAAGTTTCATTGAATTCCAATCAGCAGTTTTCGAGTGATACGTCCACAAACATACATACATATTATATGTAGAGATTATGAAAAGGTAAGATATAACCCGCAGGAAGGAAAAAAAGAGTTGGAAGGGGAAAGGGGGCGCGCGCCCATATGAAAATGGCTGAGTTTTGTACTATTGCACACACATACACAGTAACACGTATAAAATTTGGTAAATTTTAAATGGCTGTAATTATTTTAAGAGTTAAGATATTCGCACATGGCTTAGCATTTTGGAAGCTTCAAAGCTTCCACTTTAAGAGTATGTGAAAATATTTTCAAAAAAGTTTCAAAAATTGAAAGAAAGATCACTTTGAAAAAAATACCATTTTTCCCATACAAAATGTATGGGAAAGGGCGAAAAAAAATAAGGGTTAAGTTAGAGCGCTAATTTTTTGCAAGGCTTATTTTCTCGTCAATACCTTAAGTTTCAGGGGGTAAGACCGAAAAAATAACCAAATTTTTTTTATTTGAATCACCCTAATGTACATACCAATATACATACATATATGTGCAATGACGAGGTTTTGAATTAATTTCATGTTTCTTTTTACTTTTTCTTACACATATTCAGGCGTATAATTAATAACGTATTGCTTATGTATAAATATACATATGTATATCTACTGAATAAATAAGCACTTGAATTGGGAGTTATTTCATTTTTCTTGGGATTTATTTCATTTGGGAGTTATTTCATTTTTTTGGAAACTGGGGCCTAATTATGAAATAACTACCAAATATTGGGACTTATTTCATTTCCTTCTTTGGGAGTTGTTTCATTTCTTAAAGTTGGGACTTATTTCATGGGACTTATTTCATTTGGGATTTATTTCGTGGTACCATTTTTGTATCGTTACGTGACGGCTGAGAGGTACTTTTATGGTTGTGCTTAAGTGTATGTATGTTAGAGTGACCCGATATGGCGTGATAAAATATTATATATATTTTTATTTTTATTAATTTTAATTGATTATATTTGATTTAATTTAATTTCTTTACTTTCATTTATTTTTTAATTTTATTTTATTTTATTTTTTTTTTTATTTTAATTTTTAATTTTATTTTATTTGATTTTACTCTTTGTTTGCTTTTTGACTTGTAGTCTATTGCTGTAAATACCAACGGTATTGTGAAGCAATTTTCGGGATTGTATGAAAATGTGTTTTTTGAGAAAAATTTACCCCGCGCTGCAGCAGCCAGACAAGCCGACATATGTTTCGGTGATACTGGAATTACATCTCTTTATGGATTTTTTCTTCCCGGCATTGTGAGATTCGAACTCACAACACTGTAGTGACTTGTAAGTGTTATGAGGGGTTTTATAGTCTATCGTGTTTAGTGGAATATTAGGTGCACCGTATTCAATGTATACCCCGTGTGCAATAGCTTACCATTGAGATCGATATAAGCCAACGATGCCGGCACACCATCTCTCCAACGTGGTAACGTTATATAAATTCGTTCACGATACACCTCTAGTCCAAAAGGTATGACATTGTCTGGACGAAATTCGTGACTTTCAATAGCTCTCCAACGAGCATCAGCATTTTCGTATTTGAAGTCCATTTCCTTCCATTCGTGTACAAGTTGTAAATTATCCTTGCATTGCGCTGCAATGGCATATAACAAAATGGCACATGCCCAGCTAAAACTGAGCTTCTGAAACATTTCGAGCGTCGGTGTTCTTTGGTTTTTACAGCATCAATCAGTTGTATGAAGTTGATTTAAAAAAGGTTTATTTTATGCGTTCATGAACTTGACCGTGAATTCGTGTGATTTTTTTATATTGATGATATTCCAGTTGTTCCTTTTTAATTAATGGTGTTGTGTGAAATTAATCTGTAAATAATAAAAAAATTAATAATTAATGAGAAAGTCATTGCGATCGTTTTTTATTTATTGGATATCCAATGAAATTTTCGATGAGATTTCACATGAAGTCTCACGGTAAAGATATTAATACAACCGGTGTTGCCATGACACTAAGTTTCTTTATGTATATATATATATATATTTTTTTTAATTCCAATGAGTGGTAACGTCGAAAAAGATCCTAAGTAGCAACACTCAAGTAAAAGAACTTAGATCCTAGCCAAGGGCGGACTTAGAGATAGGGAGTTCTTTATATTCCTGTACTTCTGCAGATAAACTAATTATGGTACTTATTTTATCTCTATCAGGTGTTGATATTTTTCATTTTCGACCTTTGTGCCACCCCAGAGCCCAAATTAGCAAGTCACTGGCCGGCAGTAATAAAAACTCCAAATCTTTAAAAGAAAATAAAATCTTATAAAAACGTATGTATGTTATAACTTATAAGTTTGTGGTCAATAATTTGAAAATCTTTGAAAATTTGGTGGACCTTTGACCGCTTTTGTGAATAATTTTTCTTAAATTATTCTGTGTTTTTATTATTAGTGAACAAGATGGAAAAGCAACAACAATTAAAGCTACCATGATTACGTAATATCGGCCTTGCTCAAGTTAATAATTTCAACGCAGGTTGGTGTAAGAGGTAAACACTGTGGGTTTAGAAATTTCTAATCTTGGTTCGATGACCAACAATAGATGATGAAAAATTTCTAAACACAAAGCCATTTGATAAGTGCCCTTGGCAAGGCCGAAATTACGTAATCGTGGTATATTTAATTGTTGTTGCTTTTCCATCTTGTTCACTTATAATAAAAACACAGAATAATTTAAGAAAAATTATTCACAAAAACGGTCAAAAGTCCACCAAGTTTTCAAAGACCTTTGAAAAACTTCATAAAAATTCAAAATACTCAGACATGCGCTAACTTACTTTATTCAAAAATCCATTAACACATTTTGAGCCAGAATGGGGGGTGGAAAGGGATCCCCATATATAGGTCAACAAGGATAACTATCAAAAAGTTTAACACGAAATCGACCTTGTCTACATATCATAATTCCAAAATAAGCTGCTCCACATTACTTCATAGTGGAGTGCCTAAGTACAGAAGTAAACTGTTGTTGTACATTCCCACAAACAACCATTTGGAGATACATATCTATTTTTATAGTTTTGCTTTTGATACATGAGTATTTACGGATAAGCTCCAAATACTTAACATGTTCCAATTTAATTATGCTGCATATTTCACTTTAAAATCGCTAAGCAAATACTTTAGGGTAGAAAGAGGAAGTTACACAAATAAAATATATTAAATTTTAGGCTAGGTCAAATAAATACTGTAAAAGTTACTTAATTTAATTTCTTAGACGTCTAGTGCTTGTTTTTGAATTTTGAAAACAGATTTGCAAGTTTGCCTATAAAAATCAAGTTGCACATTAAATTTAACACAAAAAAGTTCCAGTATTTTTTACCACGCTTTTATTAGGTTCACTTGTATGTTTACTTGTTTGTTTGTTTCTTTGTTTGTTTGCTTGCATGTATGTATGTGACTCTCATTCGGTGTAAGCCCCAGTGGCCCAAAAACCGTAAAATGTCCCTACAATATGGGCATCAAACGAAAGGGGGAGACCCCAGGTTTCATTTGGACCTCGATATATTTCGATAAATTTATCGATAACTGAGTTATCGGTCAAAATGTGATTGCCCAAAATCCTCAAAATTTCCCTCCCATATGGCTATCAAACGAAAAGGGAAGACCGCAGGTTTCATTTGGTCCTCGATATATTTCGATAAATTTATCGATAATTGAGTTATCGGTCAAAATGTGGTTGCCCGAAAACCTTAAAATTTCCGCACAATATGGGTATCAAACGAAAGGGGAAGACCTCAGGTTTCATTTGGACCTCGATATATTTCGCTAAATTTATCGATAACTGAGTTATCGGTCAAAATGTGGTTGCCCGAAAACCTTAAAATTTCCCTACAATATGGGTATCAAACGAAAGGGGAAGACCCCAGGTTTCATTTTGACTTCGATATATTTCGATAAATTTTGCGATAACTGAGTTATCGGTCAAAATGTGGTTGCCCGAAAACCTTAAAATTTCCCTACAATATGGGTATCAAACGAAAGGGGAAAACCCCAGGTTTCATTTTGACTTCGATATATTCCCATAAATTTATCGATAACTGAGTTATCGGTCAAAATGTGATTGCCCGAAAACCCTTAAGATTGCCTACAATATGGGTATCAAACGAAAGGGGAAGACCTCAGGTTTCATTTGGACCTCGATATATTTCGATAAATTTATGGATAACTGAGTTATCGGTCAAAATGTGGTTGCCCGAAAACCTTAAAATTTCCCTACAATATGGGTATCAAACGAAAGGGGAAGACCCCAGGTTTCATTTGAATTTACCCAAAAACCTCAAAATTTCCATACAATATGGGTATGAAACGAAAGGGGAAGAGCGCAGGTTTCATTTGGACCTCGATATATTTCGATAAATTTAAAAGCCGTAAAATGTCCCTACAATATGGGTATCAAACGAAAGGGGAAGACCTCAGGTTTCATTTTGACTTCGATATATTTCGATAAATTTATCGATAACTGAGTTATCGGTCAAAATGTGGTTGCCCGAAAACCTTAAAATTTCCCTACAATATGGGTATCACACGAAAGGGGAAGACCTCAGGTTTCATTTGGACCTCGATATATTTCAATAAATTTATCGATAACTAAGTTATCGGTCAAAATGTGGTTGCCCAAAAACCGTAAAATGTCCCTACAATATGGGTATCAAACGAAAGGGGGAGACCCCAAGTTTCATTTGGATCGCGATATATTTCGCTAAATTTATCGATAACTAAGTTATCGGTCAAAATGTGATTGGCCAAAAACCGTAAAATGTCCCTACAATATGGGTATCAAACGAAAGGGGGAGACCTCAGGTTTCATTTGGACCTCGATATATTTCAATAAATTTATCGATAACTAAGTTATCGGTCAAAATGTGGTTGCCCAAAAACCGTAAAATGTCCCTACAATATGGGTATCAAACGAAAAGGGAAGAGAGCAGGTTTCATTTGGACCTCGATATATTTCGCTAAATTTATCGATAACTAAGTTATCGGTCAAAATGTGATTGCCCAAAAACCGTAAAATGTCCCTACAATATGGGTATCAAACGAAAGGGGAAGACCTCAGGTTTTATTTGGACCTCGTAATATTTCGCTAAATTTATCGATAACTAAGTTATCGGTCAAAATGTGATTGCCCAAAAACCGTAAAATGTCCCTACAATATGGGTATCAAACGAAAGGGGAAGACCTCAGGTTTTATTTGGACCTCGATATATTTCGCTAAATTTATCGATAACTAAGTTATCGGTCAAAATGTGGTTGCCCAAAAACCGTAAAATGTCCCTACAATATGGGTATCAAACGAAAGGGGAAGAGAGCCGGTTTCATTTGGACCTCGATATATTTCGCTAAATTTATCGATAACTAAGTTATCGGTCAAAATGTGATTGCCCAAAAACCGAAAAATGTCCCTACAATATGGGTATCAAACGAAAGGGGAAGACCTCAGGTTTCATTTGGACCTCGATATATTTCGCTAAATTTATCGATAACTGAGTTATCGGTCAAAATGTGATTGCCCAAAAACCTCAAAATTTCCCCCCAATATGGGTATCAAACGAAAGGGGAAGACCGCAGGTTTCATTTGGACCTCGATATATTTCGATAAATTTTTCGATAACTGACTTATCGGTCAAAATGTGGTTGCCCGAAAACCTTAAAATTTCCCTACAATATGGGTATCGAACGAAAGGGGAAGACCTCAGGTTTCATTTGGACCTCGACATATTTCGATAAATTTATCGATAACTGAGTTATCGGTCAAAATGTGGTTGCCCGAAAACCTTAAAATTTCCCTACAATATGGGTATCGAACGAAAGGGGAAGACCTCAGGTTTCATTTGGACCTCGATATATTTCGCTAAATTTATCGATAACTAAGTTATCGGTCAAAATGTGATTGCCCAAAAACCGTAAAATGTCCCTACAATATGGGTATCAAACGAAAGGGGAAGACCTCAGGTTTCATTTGGACCTCGATATATTTCGCTAAATTTATCGATAACTAAGTTATCGGTCAAAATGTGATTGCCCAAAAACCGAAAAATGTCCCTACAATATGGGTATCAAACGAAAGGGGAAGACCTCAGGTTTCATTTGGACCTCGATATATTTCGCTAAATTTATCGATAACTGAGTTATCGGTCAAAATGTGATTGCCCAAAAACCTCAAAATTTCCCCCCAATATGGGTATCAAACGAAAGGGGAAGACCGCAGGTTTCATTTGGACCTCGATATATTTCGATAAATTTTTCGATAACTGACTTATCGGTCAAAATGTGGTTGCCCGAAAACCTTAAAATTTCCCTAAAATATGGGTATCAAACGAAAGGGGAAGACCCCAGGTTTCATTTGAATTTTCCCAAAAACCTCAAAATTTCCCTACAATATGGGTATCAAACGAAAGGGGAAGAGAGCAGGTTTCATTTGGACCTCGATATATTTCGATAAATTTATCGATAACTGAGTTATCGGCCAAAATGTGATTGCCCGAAAACCTTAAAATTTCCCTACAATATGGGTATCGAACGAAAGGGGAAGACCTCAGGTTTCATTTGGACCTCGACATATTTCGATAAATTTATCGATAACTGAGTTATCGGTCAAAATGTGGTTGCCCGAAAACCTTAAAATTTCCCTACAATATGGGTATCAAACGAAAGGGGAAGACCCCAGCTTTCATTTTGACTACGATATATTCCGATAAATTTATCGATAACTGAGTTATCGGTCAAAATGTGATTGCTGAAGAACCTCAAATTTTTCAAAAATCACATGTTTTTACTGCCAATTTTACAGTAAATTCTGTAATATTTACAGTATTACCATAATCGCTTTGAAAGTGGTTTTGATATGTTACTTTCAATGTGCACTTTCAACCTTTTTATTTCAGTGCACATAATGCTAGTTTCTTTACTACGCTTTCATTAGCTTTACTTGTACATACATTCATATGTATGTTTTCTTGTTTGTATGTAACTCTACTTCAGTCTACCCGATAGTGGCATATGACTATCACAAAAACCTTGAAATGTACCTTCATAATGGGTGTCAAACGATAGGAAGTTGCATTTGGACTTCGATATATTTATCGATAACTAAGCTATCGGTCATAATGCCTACAATCTGGGTATCAAACAAAAGGGAAGTTCTACTGGTTTCTATTGGACTTTGGAATATTTCGATATATTTATCGATAACTGAGTTACCGGTCAAAATGAGGTTGTCCAATAATATTCAAAATTGCCTACAATATGGGTATCAAACGAAAGTGGAGGCCCAGAGGTTTCGTTTGCACTGCGGTATATTTCGATATATTTATCGATTACTTTATATCACATTTAACTAAAAAATAAATATAGTTTAAAAAGCGAAAACACGCGCTTTTAAAGAATATTGCACTAAAAAGGTAAAAATAATTTAAATAAAAGACGAAGATTATGGAACAAAGCGGACCACGCTTTTTCCAAAATACTACTGTGTAGGGTTTTTAAAATTATTTTCAACCTTTTAGTTCAATACTCTCTAAAAGCGTGAGTTTTAGTTTTTTTAAACTATATTTATTACGTATACCAACTATTAAATTATTAATTTTTTTTCGCGACTATAAATGAGCAAATGCCGAGAGTAATACATTGTTTTTACAAAATGCATAATTGCTTTAATTTTTAATTATAATTTTTTTATTTCTTTAAACTATGAGATACATACATAAGTATAATACATACTACTAAAATAAGCAAATAAAAAATATTTCCAGTTCGAGGCAATTGAACTCAAGTTGATTGTAGCCATATCTTATTTAAAAACAAAAATATGTACATACATACATAAGTAAACATAAATGTATGTCAGGATGTCTAATTTATTAATAAGTTAACAATTTTACATCATTTTAATCGTTCTGCACATAGTAACCTTGAGTTAAACGATAAACTCATTGTACGTAATCTAAAGAAGCACGCACACGAAAATTAAAAAATATACTAGAGCAACTGACAATGGTTCTATGCATACAATTGGTAAGTTTACCATACCATTACCATACCATTACCATACCATTACCATACCATTACCATACCATTACCATACCATTACCATACCATTACCATACCATTACCATACCATTACCATACCATTACCATACCATTACCATACCATTACCATACCATTACCATACCATTACCATACCATTACCATACCATTACCATACCATTACCATACCATTACCATACCATTACCATACCATTACCATACCATTACCATACCATTACCATACCATTACCATACCATTACCATACCATTACCATACCATTACCATACCATTACCATACCATTACCATACCATTACCATACCATTACCATACCATTACCATACCATTACCATACCATTACCATACCATTACCATACCATTACCATACCATTACCATACCATTACCATACCATTACCATACCATTACCATACCATTACCATACCATTACCATACCATTACCATACCATTACCATACCATTACCATACCATTACCATACCATTACCATACCATTACCATACCATTACCATACCATTACCATACCATTACCATACCATTACCATACCATTACCATACCATTACCATACCATTACCATACCATTACCATACCATTACCATACCATTACCATACCATTATCATACCATTACCATACCATTACCATACCATTACCATGCCATTGCCATACCATTACCATACCATTACCATACCATTACCATACCATTACCATACCATTACCATACCATTACCATACCATTACCATACCATTACCATACCATTACCATACCATTACCATACCATTACCATACCATTACCATACCATTACCATACCATTACCATACCATTACCATACCATTACCATACCATTACCATACCATTACCATACCATTACCATACCATTACCATACCATTACCATACCATTACCATACCATTACCATACCATTACCATACCATTACCATACCATTACCATACCATTACCATACCATTACCATACCATTACCATACCATTACCATACCATTACCATACCATTACCATACCATTACCATACCATTACCATACCATTACCATACCATTACCATACCATTACCATACCATTACCATACCATTACCATACCATTACCATACCATTACCATACCATTACCATACCATTACCATACCATTACCATACCATTACCATACCATTACCATACCATTACCATACCATTACCATACCATTACCATACCATTACCATACCATTACCATACCATTACCATACCATTACCATACCATTACCATACCATTACCATACCATTACCATACCATTACCATACCATTACCATACCATTACCATACCATTACCATACCATTACCATACCATTACCATACCATTACCATACCATTACCATACCATTACCATACCATTACCATACCATTACCATACCATTACCATACCATTACCATACCATTACCATACCATTACCATACCATTACCATACCATTACCATACCATTACCATACCATTACCATACCATTACCATACCATTACCATACCATTACCATACCATTACCATACCATTACCATACCATTACCATACCATTACCATACCATTACCATACCATTACCATACCATTACCATACCATTACCATACCATTACCATACCATTACCATACCATTACCATACCATTACCATACCATTACCATACCATTACCATACCATTACCATACCATTACCATACCATTACCATACCATTACCATACCATTACCATACCATTACCATACCATTACCATACCATTACCATACCATTACCATACCATTACCATACCATTACCATACCATTACCATACCATTACCATACCATTACCATACCATTACCATACCATTACCATACCATTACCATACCATTACCATACCATTACCGCAATTTGAATGTTTGCAAAATCTTTGGCAGCCTGCCTAATAGTCAGTTATTAGTATTATTATAATATTAATACTTTGTTAAGTATAATTACCTAACACTAAATATCACTCTCAATATTCAAGTTCAATACAAACTGAAACTGGTTTAATAAACAACAAACAACAATAGTAAATAACAACAAATATACATACACCCGTGGCTCTCCATTCTCCCGTCAATTTATAAATTTTAGTTTTCAGTGCCATTTAATCTTTTGAATATTTATGACTATTTGTATGTATGTATGTGTGTAGATATGTTTGTATATAAAATCAAAAAATTAGCACACAATTAATTATCTAACACTACAAAGTAGAAAAAAAGCACGCTTTTAGATATGCTTGCAGAAACTATACACCAGGTGCTCGATTTTCCCCCTAATTAATTGAATTATGATTTAATTAATTTTAAAAAATTTACCATAAAATTCTATTACTGCTAATATAGCATAGCTGAACTATTCAAACATGGTGGCGTGGAGCTGGAAAACTAAATCAATTAATTTCCATGCAGAACGGAATCGGACAGGTGTCGGAATAGAAAGCCAGCAACTGCAGTGCGTTGGTGACACAGCCCTTTTACGGGCCCCACTACGTAGGGAAAACTACCACTCATTCACTCATTCTCCAAAGAAGAACCATTATTTCCGAAATGGGCAATTCTTCACTTACAAGGTATGCCAACAGAGGAACCCCCCAAGGGGGTGTTTTCTCTCCTCTACTTTGGAGCCTGACGGTGAACACTCTTTTATCTAAACTAAAGCACACCGGCTGCCAGGTCATTGCCTATGCAGACGTCATAGCCCTGACGGCTACTGGCAAGCATCCTTCGGTGCTTAGCGAACTCTTGCAAAATGCGTTGAATCTAACAAAAACCTGGTCTGAGGAATGTGGACTAAGCATCAGCAGTGAAAAAACTGAGATGGTGCTCTTCACCTGCAGACGCAATATACCAGATTTTACCCCCCATCACTGAATGGGAGGGTGATCAAACCTCTACCGAGGTTAAATACCTTGGCGTAATTCTTGACAAAAGACGGACTGGAGGCGTAATATGGAGGAACGCTCCAGGAAAGCCACAATGGCGCTCTACGCCTGTAGGTCAGCAATCGGAAAAAAGTGGGGTCTTCAGCCCCACATTGTCCACTGGATCTACACGGCAGTGGTGCGACCTATACTTTTCTACGCTGTCACCATATGGTGGCCGGCTCTCGAGATCGAATCTAACAAAACCAAAGCCACAGAGGTGCAACGGATTGCAGCAATGCTTATTAGCGGTGCCCTCGCCTCCACTCCCACCAAGGCTCTTGAAACCATACTTTTTCTTCTTCCCACTGATCTGTATGGGAAATTTACTGCTAGTTGCAACGCAGCTAGGCTCAACGCACTAGAACCCTGGAGGGACTGTAGGTTTGGGAATACCCAAATCCTAAAGCAACTTCCCAACTCTTACTTAAAGCTGGACCACGCAATACCACTGCCTTGCGGGGATAACAAGTTCGAAACGTGGATCCCTGAAAGGAGCGAGTGGAAAAATTGCGTGGAACCGGGAAGTCAAGAAATCTCCGTTTTCACGGACGGCTCTAAACTAGACAACAAAGTTGGCAGTGGAATCTTCTCAAGTAAGCTCGACATTAATATGAGCTTACGCCTTCCAGACCACTGCAGTGTCTTTCAGGCTGAGCTTATAGCTATCTGGGAAGCTGCTCGCTATCTGACTAACCTGCCAGTGACTAACTCTATCTCCATCTTTTCCGACAGCCAAGCTGCCATAAAATCCCTGCAAAGTAGTAAGACGTCGTCACTAGTGGCGATTAAGTGCAGGGAAGCTCTAAATAAGCTAGCCGATAAATGCAGCCTGCGTATAATATGCCTCTATACAAATGACTTCTGCTGCAGCTGCAGGGACGAGGAGGAGATAGAAAGTGTAGAACACTATCTATGCCACTGTCCCGCTCTGTCGAAAACCAGGTACCGATGTCTCCGCCTGCACTCCTTCGGATGCCTCGCGGAGCTAGAATCTGCAAATATAGATGATATTCTGCGCTACATCAGATAAACGCGCTGGTTTAGCTTCATGGGTGTATGAACTCCGACCCTAAACACATGGAACCTTGGGGGATCCGTCTGTCTGTCATCACCATATAGAGTTGCAACGTATACGTTGTACTTTGTATGGGGGTGACGGACGGACGGATCCTTTCAAGGTTTTTATGTTTTGGGGCCTCCTGCCTCGACGCGTCCCAGCGGAGCGGTCGTATCTCAGAAGGTTTCTTACAAAACTTTTTGGGGGATGCGACCGTTCTGCTGCAAGGGAAATTAGGGCTCTTTTCGTGGTATCACAACGGATTAAACTAAGGCCCACGTGAGCCTCCGCGTGGACTGCGGAGGCATCCACTTTAACATACATACATACATAGAGTTTTAAAAAAGTTGAAGGATAATAATTTTAAAGGACATTACTTCCATGTCCTTGAAGGACAACTAAAAAAAGTTATATTTAGCCTATTATTCATTTATCCTTTAAATTAATAGTAAAGGTGCCACAGTATTTGATCTTTTAAAGGATATCCTAAGCATCTGGTACAGAAAAAAAATACCTATACACTTATAACGAAGTCCTTAAAAGGTAAGGATGCAGCAATATGAGAGAAACGAGTACAAAAAATATAAAATTAGCAAAACGCAGTGGAATGTAGTACGATTTTACTGATAACTTCAACTGCAAGTCGGCACGGGTTGCCGTGGTCCGAATTGCATAAAACTTTGTCAGGATAGTTTTTGATGCATAATGATCCTTAGAGACCTAGGGGCCAAAATAATAATCTGAACTTTTTTCTCTTATTTACACGCCATATTTGTTTGCACTTAGATTTCGTATGGAGACCCTTATTCTCCCAACGAAATTTAACCGTAAACGTATATTTGTGTAAATAAAACCACAGCCATTGTTTCGGAAAAACCTCAAAATTTGATTTTCTCACAACGCCCCACATTTGAAGCTATTTAAAACATTTAATTTTTTTGATAGGAAAGCCAAATTTGGTTGATTTTCGGAAGCAGGTGTTAATTTCCAAAAAAAAAGTAGGGAAGTGCCCTCTGGCGACCCTCAAAAGATCAAAATAGTACAAAAATCCATCCTCGACTATAATATTTCCCAAAAATTTATTTGAGACCTATAGTTTCGAATAGCCAGAATCGCTATAGGCCTTTTTAAATTTTTTTAATATACAAACATACATGTCATGCTGCTGTAAAGCGATCGTTCCAACTTTTCTCGATTAAACACAAAATAAACACACAACATTCATATGGTTGTTGTAGCATTTTTCGTTTAATTTTTTTCTCAAATGCGTGCCCCGATAGAAATTAGTAGTTCAAAAATCGCAAAACACAATCGACTTTCTGAATCATGTAATATACGTATATAGCATGCCGGCTTTAGACAGTTTACCTAAAATATTCTTTATTTCATTCTTCTTAGTTTTACATTTTTTTTAACTCTAAGGGCCAAAAAATATTTTTATCGGGCAGATAAGTTTTAAAGTTTACTGGAGAAAACAACCCTGAATGTTTTTTGATCCTTTACTCTTACTTTTGAGCTAATTTTTATTTTTGCAAACTTTTTAGCCGGCATCTGAATGCGGCTTCCTCCACATATTTAGCTTGTTTGCCATTATTTTGAAATTTTATCGTTTGTGTTCGCGACATTTAATGTATGCACATAATTTATGGAAACCCACATCATTCGGCATATTTTTGAATATAATGAGCAAAAATTTGAACACAAACGTGCGACAAAATACAAATACACACACTAATACTATAAGAAAATATGTACAGTGATATGCCAGCCAGTGAGTTTTTTTTACACATTTTATACTTTGAACTTAAAACTTTTTGGGCTTAAATGTCAAACGAAAGACAAACAGGCAGACATGTTGGCAGTTAGGTAGTTCGATGTGACGCTAAGCACTCTAATGTGCTAACCATTCACAAACAGAACCACAACCGCACAATCTACTTATCTCTTAAGTAGCTAACAAATCAGGTTTGTGTCTTAAGTCTTTCGTATTGGCGCGACACAACGAAAATTGTTATACAATTTTTAAGTTTTTTTTTCTATTGAATTTGGTTTTTTCTTTATTCTTTTTTATTTTCATTCTATGGTTTTAACTCAAACTATAACAACTATTTATTTACACTTCTTTATGGCGCTTTTTGACATTCAAACATACCACAGCTAGTATTTTGCATAATAAAAATAAATATTAGCGCAAATTTTAATCACACCGAAATTACATCATTGCTTGCCGGTGGTAGTGCTCCTTAGACGTAATGCGCTATTTTTATATTTGTTTGTATTGCATTTTACTACCGTTACTAGTGTGTCGTCTGTTCGTAGTTGATGTGCAATTTATATCTTTTTTATTATTATTTATCATGCTATTAAAGCATATTTCATCTTTGGTGGATTTGTGCGCATAAATCTAGAAACATGCCCATACATTAGGGTGGGCGATTTGACTGAGTTCGAATAATTCGCAGAGAATTCGCGTGAATTTAGAGCTAGTAGTTTTTCTATCTATCTGTTTTTAAAAAGGGCTCACCTGTTGACACAGCTCTATTAAAAACTAGCCGAAAAGTGTCCCCGATCACAAGGAATCAATTTGTGGAACTATTTTTTTTTCTTTTTAGGGTAACTTTTTTTGATTATACCCTGCAAAAATCGAAAGTACTCAGTTCTATATCTAAAGAGCACTCCAAATGTTATCCTTTTTCATATAAAAATTGTACTCCAATTAACATTGCGATGTCCTAAGACTGGACCACCTATTTTGCAATGTACTCCAATGTTGTTACTCCTTGGAGTATCTACTGTCAGAGAGATCGTGTCGACAATTGCCTATTAAGGTTCTTGCTGGGCGATTCTCAATGTGGAACAGCCGCAGGGTTGCTATTTTGAGGAACTGTGGATTGTATTTTTCAACAAATGAGGCCAAATACAATGGAATTCTAAATTTGTAAAATTAGATTTGTATGAAAAAAAGCGACAAATATGCAATTTTTCGCCAAATTTGGTGGGGTGTAAATGTACTATAAATGTGGAGCGTTGTGAGAAAGTAAATTTTTGTGGATTTTTGCAACAATGTATCCAAAAAAAGTATTAACCCCAAAGTCGCCATATTCACATTTTGGTTAGAGAAAAAAATGTTTATAGAGCTACTGAGGTGAGCGACTTCTTCGTTGCTTCAAAACGCATTTTATGCTATGGATACACACACGGAGATTATCTCCAATAAATCTTCTTTAATCAGATCCAAATTTTACCCTGATACACACAAAAATGAAGATTAACAGCAATGAGAATTACTACTTTGGTTGTTATTGCACTATATTCTTACCTACCTGAGCGTCATCTAGTTGTCGAAAGTCCGATCTTAGAAACCAGCGCGTTGCCTATCTGTCAGATACCCTTAATTTCCTAGTGTTTCTTGGTGTTGTTGTCTATTTATGTACAGAGTGTTGCCAGTGGAAATTTTTTAAAACTGCTCAAATCTTCTTAATTTTTGGGAGTTTATAATGAAGATTATGCTCAAGTTAACTCCCAAAAGCGCAGTTAATTCGGAATTTGCGCTAATGTATCAGCCGTATTAGACCTATATTTTCCTGTCCAAAAACGCTTTAAATTGCCCAAACAACCAGAATCGAGAAGTGCCTTTGAATTTGAAAAAAAAATTTACCTGCCTTAATACACATCTTTATTAGGGTGCTCCTTTTTGTTTTTTTTTCTCGTCCTCAGGGAGTACAAAAAAGTAACAAAAATTTATTACCGAAATAGGGCTATCCTCTAACTCAAAATCGTTAGATCGGACGACGCTTGCTTTGATAAGCCTTATTGCACAATGTACTTTAGGGTGATTCAAAAAAAATGTCGCCTTGGTCTTACCCCCTAAAAAGTTAGGTATTGATGAGAAAATAAGCCATGCAAAAAATTAGCGCTCTAACTTAACCCTTAGGGGTGGCTATTTTTTTCGCCCATTCCCATACATTTTCTATGGGGGAAAATGGCATCTTTTTCAAAGTGAATTTTCTTTTCATTTTTGAAACTTTTTTGAAAATATTTTTACATACTTTTGGTAAGCCATGTGCGATTATCTTAACTATTAAGAAAAATGAAAATTTAGTAAATTTTAAATGGCTGTAATTATTTTAATAGTTAAGATATTCGCACATGCCTTACCATTTTGGAAGCTTCAAAGCTTCATTTTTAAGAGTATGTAAAAATATTTTCAAAAAAGTTTTAAAAATTGAAAGAAAAATCACTTTGAAAAAAATACAATTTTTCCCCATACAAAATGTATGGGAAAGGGCGAAAAAAATAGCCACCCCTAAGGGTTAAGTTAGAACGCTAATTTTTTACAAGGCTTATTTTCTGGTCAATACCTAAAGTTTCAGTGGGTAAGACCGAAAAAAAACCAAATTTTTTGTATTTGAATCACCCTATTGTACATATTATGTGTCAAATAATTGTGCCTTTAGGTCTATGCATGCCTATGGTAGTTCACTTCGTCGGCTGAATGGAAGATCGCCCTATTTCAAAAAAGTTTTGAAGAACGCCCTATTTCAGAATTTGTTTCAAAAACGCCCTATTTCAGATTTTTTTTCAACAACGCCCCATCTCAGAATTTGATTCAAAAACGCCCTATTTAAATTTTTTTTTCAAAAACGCCCTATTTCAGAATTTGTTTGAAGAACGCCCTATTTCAGAATTTGTTTCAAAAACGCCCTATCTCAGAATTCGTTCAAAGAACGCCCTATTTCAAATGTGCTTTTAGAAAACCTTTAACTCGAATAAAGTTTTTATAATTTAAAAGGCTATGAAGGATTGTAAATATGCATTTTAGAAATTTCTTTTTACTTGCATAGAAGTATAATGTACTTCGGATTTTAGATTTATTGACCTAAATCTGCTACAAAGTGAAGATCATGTGAACTTTTTAATTTTTTAACAACGTTCTCGGATGGAGACAATGAGGCTGTCAGGATCTTTTTACAAATGGTATAGCAACGTAGCATTCGTAGCAAATTTAGACAATAAACTTCAAAAATATAAGTACTTTGACACTAATTTTTCCTGAACAGCCTTAATAAGTTGGGTTTTGTGTCTAGAAAACTTTAATTTTAATAGCATTTATATCAGATTGTCAGATGTCTTGTGGTATGATATTTGAAAAACTAGAATAAAATGGAAGGTAAAACATATTTTAATAACAATAAATGGGAAAAAAAAGTAACTATAATTTTCTTATTCCGGAATTTTTTTTAAAAGATTTAGATTATGCACCTACTAAAAAAAAAAACTGGAAATCAATAAAAATCGTGAATTTGAGGGAAATCGCAGTGCTTCCCGCAGAAAATAAAGCCTTTATTAAATACGAGTATGGTGAAGAAGCAATACCTATATTAATTCCCACACAAAAATCAGTATTAAAACAATATCCTCTCACTCAACTATATAATAGTCGGCTGGAGTTGGATGCCGATAAAAAGAAGGATTTGCAGGAAATGTGTACAAAACTAGTAATTCCTGAAGCTTATCATGAATTTTATAATTCAATGATTTAATAAATTAATAAACTCATCCAAAGACATTTAAAATAGTAAATAATTTTGAGTTATAGCTTTTCTAAATGGGCTTCTGAAATAGGGCGTTTTTGAAAAAAATTCTGAGACAGGGCGTTCTTCAAACGAATTCTGAGATAGGGCGTTTTTGAACCAAATTCTGAAATAGGGCGTTCTTCAAACAAATTCTGAAATAGGGCGTTTTTGAAAAAAAATTTGAAATAGGGCGTTCTTCAAACAAATTCTGAAATAGGGCGTTGTTGAAAAAAATTCTGAAATAGGGCGTTTTTCAAAACTTTTTTGAAATAGGGCGATCTTCCATTCAGCCGACGACTTTATGTATTAAAAAAAATTTAGCCAACTTTTTTGCCATTTTATCAAAATCTATACAGCATTTTGACTGATGCTCGAACAAACATCCAGGCAAATATACAAAAATACTAAATAGTTTTATTCGCTTTTTTTTACTCTAATAAGGTATATTTCTTGAATATTCATAATGTACAGAAATCCAAATATTATAATGTTATTATGGTAAAGTAAGTTTCAAAAATCGGAGGCTAAAAAATTAATTCACTAAAATGCAACACCCTAATATACCTACTGCATAGACAAATTCATATTTTTTTGTTCTTTAGTCGTGATCGTCCTCATTGCTACGCCATCAAGCCCACTTAACTTAAATAGCATTATTAAACGCTAAATGAGTTTGGTCTAACACAAACTAGCCTTTGAACTTGGGCTACTCAAGCGTTTTGTTGATATCTGTTAATTTGCTGGCTTTGAAAAGCCAGTAAAAACTAAAGTCAAAGAGCAAGACGAAGGTTTTTGGTATGATGATTTAAATGTAAAAAAAATATTATTGGTTCAAAAATTGCTTCCTTTTTAAACCATAAACGTTACTTTAAACGACTGCTGAATGGAAAAACAGTCGTGTATCTGTAGGCAAAAGCACTCTATCTCAGGATTTATTTTACGAACTCCAGATATTAGTATTAGATATGGCCTTCTTGACCCAAAATCTGAAAACGTCACACCCGTTTCGTTTAAAATAAAATGAAGTCTTTTAATTCAACAACCACTCCACATCAATCACACATATCTATATTTATCTTATAAACCACACATCTAATACTTGATTTCAAATTTTATTTCTTTTTCCATTCTCTTTACTCACAGTCTAACACAGCAAACGCATGCCGCTGTTGTACCGATCGCAACTTGTTTTTAATTTAAATCCAAAATAAATACGTTTTGAGTCTGTCGCTCCACTCAAGCAACTAAATCAAAATTTATTTAAACCGCCTTGACTTCTTTATCGCATGCCGCTCAAATCGAAACTAAAAGTTGTTGCCACCAACAACTGAAACGCTTGAAATGCTGCAATGGCCAAATGGCATGTAAATTCATTGAAGTGAGTCATTGAGTGATTTTGGTTCGCGTACTCAAAAGACTTGAGTCAACCCAAATTTTACGAAAACAACTCAAATATTATTTTTTTTTGGGTTTTAAAACAACAAACTTCAGCAGTTAATCCAACAGCGAAGATACTGTCATTGGAAAAAACCTCCATCTGCGTATGCAATTAGAAACAATGTATTCCGAATATTCCATAAACTATTTGCGAATTACAATAGTATGTAATGTAGATAATATGAAATGAACGGAATAATCGTAGCTTATGTCGCGTAAACAACTGTCATACAATAAAGCGGCAATTAGACGTCGGCCAGCATAAATGAAGACGTGCATGGATGAAGGGGGTATGTCGCATTCTCACTCAATTTCTGTCTTTGGCATTGGTGAATAGTTTTTATGCATATCTATATTTCTGTCTTATCAGAACCTGGCTATCGTAAAAATTGTAGAAGATAATTCATGGATAAAGGGGGTATGTACACAATTTTTCAATATGAATTGTGGACGAAGGGGGTATGTTCCGTTTTTTTCATACAAAGTACTAAACATAAACTTATGCTTTTTATTGCATATTATGCAACGTCTTTTATGGCTTTGCATAATTTTTATGTCAGTCTTCCATAAAGATTTGAAAAAACCTTAAATGTTTAAGCAAAACTTTAAAGTCAATTTTCTCGTTTCACTCAAAATGCGACATACCCCCTTCATCCATGCATGTCCTCAAATACGCGATGGCCTGATGGTAGTCATCTCCGTTCAGCAGTCAAAGCAGTGTGAGTTCGATTCTCGATGGAGGCAACAAAGCAACGTGTCATTTAGAACAAAGCTGTAATAATAAGTATGCGATACCTGGGTTGAGCGTTAAAGAGACCTGAGTCCGATTCTCGGTGAAGTCAATATAAGAACTCTGAAAAATATTTTATTTTGGTGTTAAAATAAGACTTATTTAAAAAAAATATATTGACTTCACCGAGAATCGAACCAGCAACCCCTAGAACAACAAAATAACAGCTTAACTGTTAACTTAAGGTTAACAGTTTCAATGCAGCTGAATCAACAGCATTGAATAATGGATAAGAATTAACAGTGATTTTGGTTGAATCAACCCATATTTTGGTTGATATACCACCTCATTTTTCTCTGTGTGGGAGTAACGTGTTTTTTATGCAAGTGAAAGGGAAACTTTCAAAAAAGGAAACTGTTCAGTAAAAGACCTAGCTAGAATGTTTTTTATATAGAAAATGTCGTACTAGTATTTTAACAAAAATATTTCAAAGGAGGGTTACCAACTATCAATTTATTCAAACTCTTCCTCCGTTGCAATTAGGTTTTTACAAAATTCAAAAGAGTTGGGTGCGATATGCCAATATTGGTAAGAACGATAGATACTTTACATATACATACTTTAACAAAAAGAATTCCAGTAATCCTATTACAATTGGTTTTTGCATATCCGCTAATATCTCGAAAACGGCTTGGCCTCTTTGAATGAACTTTTGAATCTATTTAATACACTTCAAGCCACTACAAGTTTTTACAGGGTTGCACCTAAATTAAATGAACGAATTTTAAATAACTGTATCGAACGATATTGGCATCAGACTTCAAGAAAAATATTTCAAGGTATGGTTTTCACCCAGGGTTTCAAACTTACCCCATTATATTTAGTTGTTTGTTAAAACAAATAAGGAAGTCTAAGTTCGGATGGAACTGAACAATCAACACTCAGCTGTGTAAAAGTGTCAGTAGTCCATGGGTCGGCAGATTTGCAAGTGCAGGTGTATAAGTGAGAGCGCGCTGTGATCGTCCGAAATATATTTTTAACATTCGCTGATCAAACAAGCGACACCTCCACGCGATGTGGTTGCGCCCCTTGCTCAGCGACGACAAAATCATTTGGTAAATAAAGAGCGCAACGTGTCTGTGTGATGAATCCAACTTGTTTGACTGATCTTAAGATCTATGGGGCGCCGATGCTTGCAGTAGTCGGTTTTCAAATTTTTCTGACTGAAATGGCTATGGCCAGTACAAATTTAGAACATTATGAATGTTTCTTATTGGAGCTTAGCTGGAAAATTGTTTCTACCTGCGGTACTTTTTACTAGTACTAGGGTATTCTATTTTTGATCTTAAGAAACTTTATGAATTTTGATACTTAGAGAAAATTTACAAAGATTTACACAGCGATGGATACCATGACGCGTTTCGGAGTTTCCAGGCTCCACATCAGATGGCTTTTCGGAAACAGAACTACTGTGTCTGCACCGAAGCGGTTAAAGCAATTGCTTTTAACAAATCAGCTACGATGCCCTGTAGTATTTCTAAGTCAACTTTCTTATAAGCGTGCCAATTTCACATTTCCTACTGAGACTTTTTTTGGCACTTTCTTTGGCATTATATAATAATAATATTTCTATTTTTGTATGTTGCCAATACATGGTTCTTTCGACGGATGAGTGGAAGATCACCATATTTCAAATTTCAAAAACACCCCACTAGAGATTTGTTTGAAGAAAACCTTAACGATGTTTCACTTAGACGGCGATATAAGACCTCATATTTTCATATAAGAAAAAACAAATTTATCCCCATATATACCCTTATGATTTGTACTTTACCAAAACAATCTGGCAACCCTGCTGGTTCCATCTTTTAGGTGTATGTACATTAGGGTGGTCCTGATAATCAAATACAATATTTTAAAATCTCACCTCCTAGATAGGTTGCACCACGGTGAACCACTTATATTGCAACTAAATTTTTATCCCGTTTGATGTTGGTTTGAGCGTGTCGCATGGGGGTCAGAGTTCAGATTTCCCTATGGAGACTCAACAAATAAAAGTGATTTTTTTTTTTCTAATACTCGAATTGCGCTATGTTCGGAGATATCACACACAAAATTTTAGTGTCCGACCGAAACCTGAATTTTAGGCCGAATCCAAATACCCGGAATAATCCTATATTCGGCGAAAACCGAAGCCGAAGCCGAATACCATTTTTGTTTCTTGAATAAACAAAACACCTTACAAAAATACATAAGGGGGGTTCCCTCTAAATTTTTTCCATGAAAAACACAAGAATTTAAAACACTGTTGTCAAAATTGCAAAATGCAAGAACAAAAAACACAAGCATTTTGATGTTTCATGAAAAAAAGTTTGAAGGAAAATTTTCCAATTTTGACAATAGTGTGTAAATTTCCTGTGTTTTTTTATGAAAAAAATTTAGAGAGAAGACCCCTATCAAAGTATATTAAACAAAGTGATAGTGAACTTGACAGTTCTCTCTTTTCTGTAGGAGCTTTCCCGTCAAATGAAAAAAAATATTAACCCGTTCTGCTTAAGATTTTTAAATTTTTTCAATAGTGTGAAGAAATAGCAAATTGTGTCATATAAATACAATACTGCTTGCCTCAGTACCTTGCACGTTTAAATAGAGTTTAGAGTTCAGATTAGCTAGACTCTAGCACATTTTAGCTAAGATGAATGGTCTACTCTTTTTTTCAACCGGATCTTAGACCGAAAACTAAACTGTCGGCGATTAAAATCGATCATGACCCCTACGGGTTAGGGGTTTAGATAAAGCCCGTAGTGAAATGCCTGTCGCAAGAGGTTGCCACGGTCACGGGGTTGATGAAATCGGCAATGGGAATAGTATCATAAGGTGGCTCGGCAGCTGTGAGAGCATAGATGCATAGACCGTACAACTCTGTTTGGTCCGTCACTTCCCTCTTACAACAGCAACAGCGAAGCCGATTAATTTCTCGAAACCGAAAACTAAATCGTCATCGATATTTTAATAAAAAAAAAACTAAACCCTTTCAATGTCCGGAACCGGTTGAAAACAAGTTTGTAATTGTTTTTTAAAATTGATTACTTCAATTCGCGGACACATATTTTCCTTGATAATACGGTACCCTGCTTTTGACTACAGTATAAAAAAACTCTAATGGAAACCAATCCACCAGTTTCTGCGACACTCTGGCGACCTTCTTATGGTGCCATCGGCGGAAATCGACAAATATTCAATACTCGCCATTTTTATAACGCAAAGGTCCGAAAAGAGGTAGATTCCAAAGTGGCCAAAGCTACTCCGTTACTGTTTAGGCTAGCATATTTCGCGGTATTGATAATTTTTTGGCAAGAGCAAATGCTATCTAATTTTTCAGTAAAACAATTTTATGGGACACAAAAACTGTGCTTGGGTGGCAAAGGGTAAATAGGCCTGTTTACGTTTATTTGAAGGAAAAACTCCTACAAAAACAAAATATTTCAGTTGTCAATTCTACCTGGTTTAATTTGCCTTGACCCCTATGCATATATAGTTGTAAACAAAAATAAAATAAAAAAAATCAGTCCTTATGTTAATAGCATTTTAACAATGTAGATAAAGTTCAATGTTGTACGCCAGAAAAAGAAATTTATCTGCATTTTCCCCCAAGAGATTTGACCGTCTATCTGAGTATAGTTGACAAGCTGTACTAAATAATTGCTCGGTTTCCACACGTTGGAGGAGCAGTTAAATATTTTTTTGAAACCTTTTTTAAATTAAAAAAATTGAAGGAATGCCAATAATGGAATATATTTACACAACGAAGAACAAGTGGTTGATCTAGGTATTCGCTTAGTTCTACTAAAGAGTTGTATTAGTTTTTGCTTTACGTGCGCAATTTTTTGTAGATATATCATGGGATGCCCAGAGGTCACTGGAATCCGTTATAGTTGACTCATCCAAAGATTCTTCACTATTACTGGGGTTATTTTGGGGTCATTTTGAGGTCGGGTGGAAGTCATTTTGGTATAAATTTCGGGTCATTTTGCGGTCAAATGATCACAATGTAGTAGAAAAAGTATCCCTATGTGATAGCTATATTATATGAACACATTCTTGAGTCAGTCTTGGTCCACCTAATGGTCAATATCTTGGAAATGGGTTCATAGATGAACCTGAAAACAGCTCCTTGCGAAAACTCTCATCAACACCTTTTATTTGATACCCATATCGTATAACCACATTCTGAGTCACCCGTGGTCCACATTTTGGTCAATATCTTAGGACTCCACAAAATTATTTAACTTTTTCTTTCAGTAAGACCTTCTCCTGGCAAAAGCAAATACAGTAAAAAAAAATTGTGAAATCGCTCCATGTGCTCAGGCGTGATGTCGTGATCAAGGGAAATGGGCATTCATTTTTATATATATAGACTAGTATATACCCGCGGCCTTGCCCGCCCCTGCGAAGTACCCTTTCAACATTTTAGATAAAAATTCGGTCGTCGAAGTTCACCAAGTTAGGTAGATTGGTCAAATAAAAAACTATTGGAAGATCAATTATTTGTCTATGTTCCTAGAGTTTTGAAAAAAATAGTATGTATTGAAAAACGGTTTTCAAAAATTTTAATTAAATATACTTACATATCCTTGAAATCGATTGAAACACTTTCTAAAGTTATATATTGCTTTGGCTTTAGGTATTGATATTAATGCCTCAGAAAGCAATTATCGAATAGTTCATATAAACTTCAAACTTTGATATTTATATAATATTGAATACTGAAGCATTTACCAAGGGTATTTAAAATTTTCAAAATTCTCATCAACGGGGAAAGGTAGATTGAATGGGGAAACGTAGATTAATTAAATAATTTGAGGTTTTTGGGCGATCACTTTTTGACCGATAACTCAGTTATCGATAAATATATCGAAATACATACATATATCGAAGTCCAAATGAAAGCTGGGGTCATCCCTTTTCGTTTGAAACCCATATTGTCGGCAATTTTAGGGTTTCTGGGCAAACACCTTTTCACCGATAACTCAGTTATCGATAAATTTATCAAAATATATCGAAGTTCAAATGAAACCTGGGGGCATGCCCTTCCGTTTGATACCCATATTGTAGGGCAATTTCAATGTTTTCGGGCAATCACATTTTCACCGATAAGTCAGTTATCGATAAATTTATCGAAATATATCGAAGTTCAAATGAAACCTGGGGGCATGCCCTTCCGTTTAATACCCATATTGTAGGGTAATTTTAAGGTTTTTGTTCAATAACATTTTCACCGATAACTCAGTTATCGATAAATTTATCGAAATATATCGAAGACCAAATGAAACCTGAAAAATATATTTTTAATTTAAAATGTTTTTAAAATGAACTAAAAACTGGAAAATAATTTCCCCTCTGCCTACATAGATTCTTCATCACGTAAAGCATATCTGGAACATTTGTGAGTGGGAATTCTTATAGGTATTAAATAGTACTTGGAAACATTTGGCGGTTGCTATATCGTGAAAAGATGTTTTTTTTTAGAAAAGCTCATATCGGTAATAAGATTGTTAGAAATTAATGCATGGTTCGTAGCGTGCGCCAATGTTTTTATACATTTCAAACTCCAAGTACTATTTAATACCTATAAGAATTCCCACTCACAAATGTTCCAGATAAACTTTACGTGGTGAAGAATCTATGTAGGCAGAGGGGAAATTATATTCCAGTTTTTAGTTCATTTTAAAAACATTTTAAATTAAAAATATATTTTTATTCTATTTTTTTTTTTAGGAATTGAAATGTAATCAATTCTCTTTCTTTTCATGAAAGGAATTGATTACATTTTTCAATTACTGAGGAATGTAATTGTAATTGTAATAAAATTGAATTTACCCAGCTCTGCCATTGATTTAGGGGTTCAGACTTTGAAAAACTGATGATAAAATTGTCTTCATACAAATAAGGACCACCCTGATGTACATATGCATGTACGCGAAAGTAAATAGTCATAAAAGAATAAAGACCACTAAGATATACTCACCAGTTAATCACCGTTATTAAATCATCTGAAACATACAAATAAATACCCATTTTGGGGAAAATAATATTAGCCATCACAAAATTTTTAGGAAATTACGAAGCTGCGTCATGCAAAATTACAAATTTGCATTTTATTTACGACTACTTACCTCATTTTAGCAAGAGATCATAACATCTCAAAAAAATAATGAACGCCGAACAAATGAAACAACGTTTGCATCCACAAAGATTTTGCTTTTTTTTATGTGAGTGTTAATATAAGAAGTTGCTCAAGCATTTATTCAAAAAGATTCAAATTTACAGAAACTCTATGCAGTATGTATTTAAATTCATATAATTATATAACTTTCCTTTCTGATGCTAAAACTGTATTACACTTGCATTTTAAATTCATTTAAATATAAAATTATTTATTCAAAAGATGATACAATTAAGAAGTAGAAAATTAAGGAGAAAAGAACAGACTTAAACAAGAAAATAAATAAATAAAAACATTTTTAATAAATAACAATCAAATATTTCGCTACAATACAAAGTTACGAAAATAGGCCTGCAAAAAAATACCTAACCTTACTTAAATTACTTACTATAATTTGTCGGTGTGTTGGTTTTTTTTTAATAAATTTCATTTTTTTACGGATTTTGTCAGTTTTGAAGACAATATGTAGGAAACATGAATTGTTCATTTCGTTATTTTTTAGAAAAAAAATGTTGCAAGAGCTGGTAGTGTGTTTCTTGCACTGTTTTAATCAGGGATCGAAGACGATTGAAATTATCTTGAAAAAGTCCCAAAAAAAAATCCCTAAATCATTCTGTAGAAAATCCCGATATGATGAAAACAAACACTGGAAGTACTCCCGAAGGAAATTATCCACAAAAGGCCCCAAAAAATCTCGAAATGATCCCGGAAAAAGCAAGAAAAAAACAGTCCGAAATGATCCCGAAAAAGCCTGAAAAAAATCTCGAAATAGTCCCGAAAAGGCCACAAAAATATCACGAATCCAGAATAGTCCTCAAAACAATATCGATATGATCCCGAAGGAATCTTGAAATATTCCCGAAGCCAATCTCTAAATGATCCCGGAAAAGTCTCGAAATAATCGCACAAAAAATTTACGAAAAAACTTTCAAAACTATTACTCAATCTCAAAGTTATCGCTCAATCTCAAAATTAACTCGCGAAAAAGTCTCGAGAGCAATTTCTAACCGTTCCAAAAAAGGACCGAAAACAATCTCGAAATGATTTTGAAAACGTCCCAAAACAATAATCCCTGAAAAGTCAGTCCCGAAATGACAAAACAGTTCTAAAATTTTTCAGAAAACATCTGGAAGTAATTTTCAATTTCACCAATAAAATTAATCCCGTTTCCGTTCTGCGAATATACCACCATAAGCCCAGATTCTGAAAAATGAACGACAAGGATAAACGTTCGCGAAGACCCGAAACCACTTGTACGTTCCTTTTAAGAACTTTCGTGGAGGCACCGAAACCACTTGTAGATTCATTTAAGAACGATTGAACATTCATTCGCGAATGCGTTCTCGAACAAATAATCACACTAATTTGTGTACGTCCTTATTCACTATCGTGAACGATGATATTTTTTTTTTGTACACTCACGTTCGCGAACGTGAATGCAAGAATTTTTCGAATTAATGTGAGCCCTGTATGAATGCGGTTATGAGCAACAGACTCATCAAACAAGTTCTAGTCCGATTATAGCAGTGCAAGATAAAATATTGTAAGCTCTCTGTCTTTAAACAAAAGCTTTAGAAAAGTACATATATAAGCGCTAAGAGAGTAATTTATATTTGAGATAGTTGTTTTTTTTTTTTTGTCTTTTTTTCTAGCTGATTGTTTTTGGTTTTTTTATATACTTCTTTTATTACTAACATGATCATTACTAAATATGTACGTGATTTCTATAGCATTGATTCATAGGATAAACTCAACAAACTACAACTCAATTTTATTTTTTTATATAATTTTTTTTTATAAGCTTTTATTTTATTTTTATAAATTTTTTTTTAATAATTATTTCAAGCTGAAAGTCAAACATGAACCTACATATGTAAGTATTTGAAGCTGTGATTATCTAGCTTTTACTATATTTTATTTATCTTAAGTGTTGAACTGTGGTAAAGCTGTTTGAACAATCTTAAAAGCTTTATACTTCAAAAGATATTTGTTTTTTATGCTTTTTACTTTTCTTGCTGCACTATGAATGATAACAAGTTTGCGACTTTTTAAGGAGAACAAAGTAGTTCAAACTAAATTTCAAAAATTGTAAAGCCTTGAATAGTATGTATACATATTTTTTTTTTTTTCGTTTTTTTATCAAGTATATAAATAAATTTACAATAAGTAACAAAACAAAAAAAGGCACATAAACATAAATAATATAATAATTGTTTTTATTTACTTTGCATTGCAACCGGTCGAGCGCTGCTTAGAAGAAAATCTCTGCAAAAAAAACTTAAATAGTATACACAAAATTTCATAAACAGAAATTTATTGCTGAATTTTTATAATTTTTTTTTTTTTTTAAAGTAATAACACCAAAAAAAATTATTTTAAAAAGTTATAGACGTATTAGAGTTGTGACAAGGACCGAAAAATCCAACAGCCTGTCCGTTGGGACGCATGTTACCCAGGACTTGACTATGATGTGACATAACACATCGCCTGCGTTGGTCATGGCATGCAACAAATACTAAAATGCTGTCAGAAAATGTAGAAATTGACTTATTCTTTCAAGTAATGTTTTTATTTTACTATTGTACTAAATAATACATCAGCATACGTATTTTTGTATTTGTTTGCATGCTTGCATAACCGTTGCAAGGAATTTTTCGATCAGCAAAAGTAATGTGACACGTTTTCGATTGGGCACTCGCTCTCTAAAAAAAATATTGGTACACATTTTAAACAGTTAAGGACGCATTTTATTTATAGTTAAGTGTATGTAGGTAATGAATTAGTGTATATTTAAACATTTTATGTATTACGTGAAATTTGGTACAGTATACGTAAAAGGTATATACTAGTTTGGATGCAGACTTAGGGGGAGTTAAGGTTTTGCACAAATAAATATTTATGTATAGCTATGCTAATTCAAATAATACTTAGTTACCCAAAAATTGAATTTAGAAATTAATTAAAAATAAATGTAACTATTAGAGGCGGTGATTTCATAAACATCGCATCACTAACAACAAGCTATTTAATATCAAATGACACGCATAACATGAAATGCTTTTAAATCTATGTATTCACATAAAAAAAAACCAAGTGACCCGACATAAAATTATATTCAAGCCACACATTGACCTAAGAAGGGCATAAAATTAATAAAGAACAAGCTGCACATTGGCATCAATTGATTTAATCCCAAGAGACTTCATATCTCGCGATTAGATCACCGACTTAACACAACTCAAACATCTTATATTTGTAGAAATGAATTAAATATAGATGTAACGATTGGAGATGAAACCACCCACTATTGATTTAACACCAAGTGATTTAATATATCACGATTAGATCACGATTTAATATCATGACTTAATATATCACGATTAGTCACATCTCATGACTACTGTCGCAGCTGCAGATGTATTGAGGAGGAAGAGAGCGTTCAGCATCTGCTGTGTCAATGCCCCGCACTTAGTAGAAGACGTTTGGCTATACTCGGCCAACCGTTCCTCGACGACCTCGCCGAGGTATCAAAAATGGAAATTAAGGCGTTAGCCAAATTTATTGATTCCACGAACTGGTTTGTTCCTCTGCCTGGAGTGTGAGCTTGGGTTTTTCGGACATGGGGGTGGTGTAGTGACCGTGTGGGGTATCACAATGGGCCTATTTTTTCTGGCCTAAGTGTTGGACGGGGTCGGTGTACTCTGTCCTGCCCTTTTAACCTAACCTAACCTAACCTATCAAATAATAAGTTCAATATATTTTCATGCAACACAGCTTTACCTTTTGCTGTTTGGAGGACATGAAATAAATCAAGAACAATCGTCGCAAAAAATGTTCGCATCTAATACTCATTGGCATCAATTGATTTAACACCAAGTGACTTTTTTCTCAATATTGAATAGATCACGTGACTTTACATCTCACGATTAGGCATCATATATCAGCATGTTCAATTAGATCAAGCTATTGTCATGCAACAAATGTATAAGTTTGTTGTTAGAATAAAGTCCCTAAACCATTTGAGTTTTTGACATTAGTACGGGCACCACAGGCAATGCAGAAAGGACGACTGATACTATAGATCAAGATGCGACATCACATGATGTATATCTATTAACGTCAATATATTAATTATGCAACAAGGGTTTTATTTTGTTGTTAGAGTAGAGTCCCTAAACAAGTTTAGTTTCTTGAAAATGCGCTAAGTCATGATGGGACATCACATTTCTTGAAATCAAAATAAGGGAGATCCACATACTAGGAATAGAGCTAAGAATATATAAACTCCTAGAACAGACATCATCTTACTGGGATGATCACTGTTACTAGGGAGCATGATGTTACACTGGTAAACAATTATAAAATTTTGTGTTCGCTTTTTTACTGAACTATTTGTTAGAGTGGAGTCCCCAAACAATTTCAATCTCTTCAAAATTAGTACGCCTAGTATGATGTGACATCACATTGCATGAAAAACATAGTAAGGGATCTAATTATTCAAGAGCTGAACCGAGAATGGCTCTTTTGCTGGTGTTTAGCTACAAAATAAGAGCAGATTTTTTATTCGAATGATTATCATTAATACTATGATGTTTTTAGTTAAATTTTCGAATTTCTCTGTACATCATTTATAGACAACTAATCATCCGCCATAAATAGCTACATTCTATTACAATTTTATACGTCCAATCACCTTACAAATAACAATAAATAATTGACAAAATTGCATTAAAAAATCAGTTCACCCAACAACAGCAATATATCGTTAAAAAATAGCAGCAAAAATAAGTATAGAAAAACACTATTGCACGCAAATTTTGCTGCTGTCAACTACCAAAAAATACATTATTTACATAACAAAATATAAATGATATTGTACATTACCTTAATATATACGTCTAACTAATTTATAAGCCAAGTAGTAAGTGTGTGAATGGGTGAGGGTAGAGTGAGAGCGAGCGCAACCAACTACTCAAGTGTCGCCCAGCGCAAACGGATTTGTTATCAAAATAGGGCGAGCATATTAAATGCCTTGTTGCTGCGCAGCGTAATGCAATACAAATGTACTTCCAAAAAAGGGCAGGGTTGAATATACATTACAAGTAAGATAAAAAGCTTAAAAGTAAGATTATTTATCACACAATTTTGATTTACTTTAATGCCATTCACCAAAAAAAAATTAAAAATAATAACCAAAAATGCGCGCAACAATGGCAACCCTTCTTTGATAATTTTTCTTTCAAAATGTACTTTACTTGCATCCGATTTGCATTGAGGTACCCACAACTCACATGACTCTATACCAGCAGCATTTTTTTAATGGTTACCGGTGAGTCACTGCAAGCCAAGAGTCCAACATCAATTTTGCGCGCGTCCGCAGACAAATAAAAAGCGTACTAACAGATGCTTTAAATAATTTCTCAAGTATTTTCTAAGAACATATTTTTTGTATTATAATTAACTGCGGCACAATCACTTGTCACATATTATATATGCAATATAAGTATGTATGTGTATCATTCATATAAGTTACGGAGATACAGTGGTGGTCTTAAATTTAGTAACGATGTGTGAAAAAAGTTTTAGTACTTTTTTTGGAGTATTAGCTCAATTGTATCATAAGAATTTTTGGAAAAAAAGTTGATAACGTTCGTCCTTTAAAGTCGTTTCTATTTATAAGGCCACCACTGTATCCATTAAGGTAAATATTTTACTTATAATTATGCCCTTACTAACAGTATACAATGTACGAATAGCTATATAGCATGTAAGTGTATGTATTAGTAAACTTATGTAAATGTAAGTATTTATGTAATATTTTTTTACCGTGTACGTATATTAGACTGGGCCAAAAAAGTGTTTTTAAGTTGAAAACTTTGTTGGTGTTATTTTGCAAAAAGGCGAAAGAATACTCTAAAAAATGCAGGTCTTAATATTACTTTTTAAAGGTCTATTATTGCTAGTTTACATTTATTAGGCCTCTCCCACCATTCCAAACAAGTAAGAAAATTAAATTCCCCACAAAAAGTGTTAAATTATAATTTTCTGCAAACTAATAGTTATCAGGCTTTAAACATTGGTATAGTTTTCTGATTTGAAGTCCAGAAATCTAAACTGGCATGATGCACCTCTTAAAAGTATTTTTTTTTTTGGGCCAGTCCAAAAAATAAAATCAAAATAAGAATCAAACAAAAATAGTTGGCCCAGTCTAATGTATGTATGTATATATTGATGTTAGTATTAGAATGAGTGCTGCTGATTGTTTGTTGAATGTGACAAAACTACAGTTTTTATGTAAATTTGGGAAATTTTAGGAATACGAATGTATCAACTAAAAATTACCAAATTGACAGTGCAGATACACGCATTCAAAACCAAATTGAATTAAAACAAATAACCCAGTAAAAATTGTGATGTATAAGTAATCAAGTAGTTGATTTAAAAAAAGAATCGATTGAAAATCGCAGGTAAATATGTTAAGAATGTTTACCCTAAACAAAAAATTTATAGTTTTTCCCCCTTATTCATAAAAAATATTTAAGGTTTATTAAGCTCTTATTATTCAAAATTTGTATGAAAATATCATTTTAAAAGCTTTATAAACCAATTTTATTTTTTATGAATATGGGGGTTTATCTATGAAGCTAAAGTCGGAACGAAATTATTTTTGAAGAACGAAACCAATCCGAAAACGAAATTATTTTTGAAAGGCAAACCAAAGTCGCATCGAATCCGAAACTGATATTACATATTTTTTAATAACCAAACTGAAGCCATAAAACTTTGTAAACCCGAAACCGCAACAAAGATGAAACAGAACTGTAACCCCAAACCAGCCAATTAAAAAATTTGCTATTTGCCGAACATAAAAGTACAGTTAAAATATAGGTTACATAAGTTCGATTTGGACATAACGGCAAACATAAAAACAATTTACAACAGCATGATCAACATACCCGCCGCCATAATAAGTATTAGTAGGGGGCTCGGCACTGGTAGCACACCATTCGTCTCTAGTAAAATGTATTAATATGTATTGTATAGATTAGGGATGTGGGATTGATTAATAAATTGATAATTAAATTGATCAATTAATCACACATCCTTAGTATAGATAGTTTTGTAGTAGTGGATTTTAGTATTGGTTACGTAATTTTTTTTTAATCAAAGGCCTATAAAATTTACTATAAGCTAAAATTGAACTACTACGTGCTGGGAACTGTTAAAATGGGATTTTTGTATGTATTATGGTAAACGGTACGTACATGAAACAAATAAATATTAATTTGTGATTGCTTACTCAGCGTTTAATTGGTTAAATTTGGTTTTGTGATTTCTTTTCCTACAGAATGAAAATTTTTGTCAGTTGTACACTGAAAATAAACTTATGGTCGAACGCCGCTTTGCAAACGATCAACGTTGTCAGCAAAAAACGTGTGGACCTGTTAAATAAATATTTATGAGTTTAATATATGTATTTTACAAGTAAAGTGATAAAAAGAAAACCTATTTTTGTAAGTTGGAGAAAATAAACGAAAAACCGATGTGAGTTACAAAACAACAGTTTTTAGCAGTGTATGTACATGTGTATACCAATACACGAATGTGCTTTATTGCTAAATACATATCTTAATATATCGAGCGGAGACTTTTAAATAATTTGGAAATATTGAAAAGGTTAGTTAAAGGTTGAAATGTGTTTGTTATAGTTTGTTGGTAGATGATTACGAGGCCGTGTGATATGGTACATATGCATGGGAGCTTTTCAGAAATTGTTTTTTGTTTAAGTCAAAATTCTTAAAGTTAAGAAGCAGTATTAAAAATCCAGATAGCTCAAAAACTGGAGCTAAAAGTCGTATTTTTTTGAAAATAATAATTATGATAAAAGTGTAAACAAATTGGTCAATTTTAAACATGATTTTAAGTTAGTGAAAGCTTTTTGACAGAACTTTAAACATGCTATCTGTCAAACTAACTTAAAATCATGTTTAATTTGGACTATGACTACGGCCCATTGTATTTAATATTAGGTTTTCTTTAATTTTTATTGAAATCATTATTCAAAAGGAGTGAGCTGGTTGCTCAAAAAAACCTTTAAATAACGAATAAAATTCCAATTATTCATTTTTTGGAGCTATGTATTTCGGTTTATTTCAGGATAGTTTCAGATTACTTCTTGATAATTTGAGGTCATTTCGGAAATATTTCCGTATTATTTCGGGACTCTTTCGCGATCGATTCGGGAACATTTTTGCGATCATTATGAGCCTTTTTCGAAGTGCTTTTGGGATTACTTTCGGGACCATTTCGCAATTTTTACGGGACATTTCGTAATTGTTTTCATGATCATATCGGATTTTTGTGGAATCACTTTCGAAATACATAATACAAATACTATATGACGATGGTAATTATTTTATCTTCAAATGATAATAATTGAATTTTATTCGTTATTCAAAATTATTGAAGAGACGAGACTCGAAATATTATTCTTATTTAAGTAATTTTTTATTTAAAGTAACCCAACCCCAGTTTGAGTTTTAAAACTGGAAATTTTCCCAAACCTATGTTAAAGAACTAAAGACAGTATTAAGTGGGGGAAATGGACTACTGTGAATATTGCTAGCGTAGCTGCATAGCGCGTACATATATGTACATATAGGTAGTATAGTTTGTATGATAGTATGGTGTATTTACATTACACGATGGACTTTAATATAAACCATTTACCTATGTGCATTTCAACTAGACGTCCAGTTAACAATATTTTGCTAACAATATTTATATATGTATGCAAGTATGTATGTATGAATGTACACATGTAATAATTTCATAAGCTACTAAATTCTATATATATATACATAATACACATTCATACTCAATAATAGTCACTTAGTTTACGTATTGAACTGCAAAACACTTACGTTTGCTTAACTTTTTATAGCGTGTTTGATTTGTTTTTAGTTTTGTTTTTTTTTTTCGTTAAAGCATACTTTAACTTAATTCAAATGAATAGAAACGCAGAAAACAAAAGATATATATATATTAAAAAATAGTTACTATTTAATAATAAACGTATACGTATATACCTAGCGTTGAAGAAGAAACAAAAATTTAAAGCGATTTCATTGTTTAAGATAAATATAACAATTTAAAAACAGAAAACCAATAAATTATGTGTATATATACATACATAATTAAATAATGTAAATAACACTAGCCACCACATTAACCCAAAGCGTATTTTTTTTTAATGCAAAATACATGCATTTACCCTGCGATACGTTTATAGGTTGGGGGAAATTTGCACTTACGCTTACGAGACGGCTATGTGGCGACGCGTCTTTCGTTTAAAAATGTCTGTTGTATAATAACCAAGAGGCTTGCTGTGACTAACAAGAAATCTAGAAAAAAAATTGTTTTCTGTATAAGGCGATAGATAACAACGCTGCTCTTAAAAATACGCTCGTTTAAGGGTCAACATTCAAAAAACACAACTATTTAGTATTTGATTAATATAAAAAGAGTGATTTTTACGAGTATATAGAATGAGTTTGATAGAATTTTTGAACTTGCTTGTCACGCTTTTTTGGTGTCCTCGTGCTTGCAGTTGTTGTAAAATTTGGTTGTGATGTCAATGTTGTTTTTTTGTTTTGCTGTTGTTTTTGCTTTACAAGCGCTACTGGGTGGTGTTGCTTCCCTGTTTCATTTTAATGTGGTTGCCCACTCTCTGATTGATCTGTTTTTTATGCTATTATCGTATGAGCATCGTGTGATAATCATGTGATCATCACGTGATTATCATGTGATCTTTTGTATTATCGCTTGGTCATCATGTGATACTCCAAATCATGTGTTAAAATTGATTTGTTATTGTTTGATAGCTTAATTTGTTCATGTTTTCTTTTTGTTATATTTTTTAAATTGTTTGAGGCAATGCTAAATGCATTATTGCTTGCGTCCAATGTTTTATCCTTCTGGTGGATATAATAGGCGTACCGGCGTCTCTAATAGTGGCGCCGCTGGCGCTGCCAAACAAATAGGGGGTGGCGCACCTTGTGCAATAGATCACCGAAATCTGGGCATCATTTGTAACATAGGATGACCGGCTGGTAGCATCACGCCCATGGGCATACCAGGCATACCCGATATGGGGATGGCTTGTAGTGGTAGCAGACCTGGAAACAGACGGAAAATAATGTTATTATTTTTATTATGAGGCCTGATTTTTAACACAGTATGTTTTTTTTTTTTCTCACCTTGCAAGCCCGGCAATCCGCCTGGCGCCCGCAACATATTTCCACCCAGTAGTGCTCCATGCGGTCCCAATGTCATGGGACGCAACATCGGTTGCATTAATTGCATTTGTCCAGGCAACGGCATCTACAGTAGTGACGCATCAACCGTAACCAGTATATGTATTGCAACAAGTAAGAAAAATAGAAAAAATCTAAATTAGAAAAATTTTGGATATAAATTAGGTTTTGGTTTTGGAGCGAGAGCAACGGCTTCGCACACATTTCATTTACACAAAAATTATCTAATGTTATTTATATTAATTATTATTTTTATTATTTATGTATTATAAAGAGTAGTGGTGATATATAAAATAAATATATAAAATAATTATGTTTGCTTCGCATTACAATGAAAATAAAAGGCTTTTTTTTGGAAAATAGTAGTAGAATAGAAAATATGTGAAAACGTACTTACTTTAACCGTTTACTACTCACTCTTTCGCGCAGTTTCTCTATCTTTGTTTTTTGTGAACTTCGCTTTTTCTACAAATCTAATAGCAGAAATGAGGCCTAGTTTTTTAGGAACTACTACTAATTAGAAAGCTAAAGTTCTAACAAAAGCTATGCATTCTCTCAATTAAATTTTTTATCCTAAACCAGTTTATGTGTTAAGTATTCGTAGTAGAAATTATAGGGCTGATACATTAGCGCAAATTCCGAATTAACTCCCCTTTTGAGCATAATCTTCATTATAAACTCCCAAAAATGAAGTGGATTTGAGCAGATTTCAGAAAACGAAGTTACGATTTGACCGTTACTGTCACCGATAAATAAACAAAAATAGCAAGGACAACTACCAAAATTACGATTTTACCGCTACTGGACACTAGAGTCACCAAAAAATAAACAATCCTTAGCGACATCTACATAGTTTTAAACCGCAAGAAATATAACCAAAGCACTATATGGCGCCGATTGTTAATCTTCAATTTTGTGTGTTAAGGTAAAATTTGGGTCTGATTAAAGAAGATTTATTGGAGATAATCTCCGTGTGTGTATCCATAGCATTAGTTACTACCTGCGAGTTAGGGGTTTAGAATATGCCCGAGATAGGCATACCGGTCGTAAGACGCGACTAATATGCACATAGGTAATGACGTGCTAACTCGATGGTTGATCTACGGATATGATGCCTCTCATTACCCATCTTCTCCTTCTTCACGGATGGAGGGGTGACATGACCTAAAAGGTTCCACTGTTCATACCAAATCGCTACCACGACAGTCGGGCAGTACCGCAAGGGAGTACCGCAGCGTACCGGGTTCATATCCGGCCAAGGACTGTCCAATTTTGGCATTACTTCCCAAAACCTTCGGGGAGTGTTTTTTCTGTTAACAACAACAACAACCTTTCAATTTAGCTTCAGCTCTTTTTCAGATCAAATAGTCAAAGATCAAAAGCTTTCAAAGTCAAAGATACAAGCTTTCCAGCTACAAATCATTTTAGGTCAAAGAGACGAGCTTTCAACCTCAAAAGCTTTTAAACTCAGAGAACCAAGCTTTTAAGCTCAAAAGCTTTCAAAGCCAAATAACGGAACTTTTAAGGTCAACAGCTTCCAAAGGTAAAATTACAAAGCTCAAAGGTATAGAAGTCGAAGATATGAGCTTTCAAGCTCAAAAGACTTGGAAGTCGAATAGACGAGCTTTCAAGCACTTTGTGAGTAGAAGATATGAGATTTTGAGTCCAGAAGCTTTAAAAGTCAAAGATACGAGCTTTTAAGCTCAAAAGATGTCAAAGCTAAAGAGAGGAGCTTTCGAGCTCAAAATCTTTCAATCAAAACGCTCAAAAGCTTTCAAAGTCGAAGAGAAGAACTTTTAAGCTTAAAAGCTTTTAAATTCAGAGACGAGATTTTAAGCTCAAAATCTTTCAAAATCAGAGGGAATAGGCTTTTAAGCTCAGAAACTTTTAAAGGAAGACTCCTCTGATAGGTCAATATAGTTTGTGCTAAATGTTTATTTGGAACTTTGAATCTCATACACGAAATACTAATATTGTGATTTTTCTGGTACCTGAAGCTTCACGTTCCAGTTCTTTAATCTTAGCTTTAACTCGAGCTCTTAGGTAGCTTAGATAAAGTAGTGGGGTTAAATTAAGTTTGGATGGTCAAAATCAGCCGCCTAGGCTAAAGGCTACTTTAAATAAGTAAATTAAGTTACACTCTTCTAACAGCAGCCCAGTCAAAGTTCAAAAATGTATCTAAGAATAAGCTTCCGAAATCTTTACACATAAGAGCTCCACTAACTTTTAAATCGGGCTCAAGCTTTCACTTGTTTAAAATTTAAGGTAAGTTGTAGCGTGAAAGCACTCACCATTGCTCAACTTTAGATCTTTAGATTTAAAGGATGAGGTTTAAAAGCTTCAAAGAACGTGATGAGTCGCAAAAAGTTGTTCAACTTCTTCCTAAGCTTTTAGCCGAGACTACAACTACTCTTGTCCTTGCAAAAAGCTTTCTGACGTCCCTATCACACAAAAATAAGTTTTACAAACATTTAAAGCATACTAACCGGCGAAGAAATTTGCTTTTCGTCTTTTGAGTGAGTTCAGGCTGCAAACATTTGTAATTTGTCGTTTTACCATGAATGTGCGAAACGAACTAAGTAGTTTAAATGTGGAGAATTTTCCAATATAAGCTTTGTTCGCGTATTCTCCAGATACGATCACATTTGTGACAGTAGTTACTAGATCTTACTGGAAAGGTACGCGAACACAGCTATGGTGAGTAGAAACAGTGAGGTGAGTTGGACATACAGTGATGACGCGGGTATGTGAATGAGTAGGTGCATAGGGTAGGGAATTACGATACTGAGCAATAAACGTGAGTTAAAGATTGGCTCGGTAGAATAAGGCAATAGAAATCAGAACAAGTGTGATATGTTAGGTGTCAAACTTGACTGACAGGTGGTTCCAGATGGTGTTTGGCATGCAATTCACCTATCTTCAACAAATAATAAAACTAGATCCCGAATGAGACCAATACTGAATCAAGGTTAAATCACGAATTCACAGATAAAATTTATTTACGATTTGAAAGTTTCTCCAAATCGAAGATACTCTTTAATTGTAACTTGAATCTTCGAAGAATCAAAGGTACTTTTTATTTGTGGTTTGATTCTGGATTTAATTCAAATATACTTTGTATCTATTTGTGACTTCATGGTTAGGAATCGAATCGCAAATAAAAACTATCTTTGATTTCATTGAAGATTAAAATCACAAAAAAGTATCCCCGTTTTGGTAGATGAATATCTTTGATTCCTTGATTATTCAAATTGTAAATCATTCCCTGATTGCCTGGATAGAATATTATCAAAAGCTCTCTGATTCTTATTTTGACTTCTACACCTTATATATCACACATTTCATAACAAACTATGGAATAAAATGTAGGTAAAGGTATGTGAGATGAAAACAAAGCTTCGAGGAGAGGGCGGCGAAAGAATGCAGAATATGTATGCTTGTATGTATGTATGAGTGGGAGTGGTTTTAGGTTTGTAATTCGCATATGAGCTTGTTTTCGTTTGCCGAACTTTCAAAATTTATTGTTTTACATGTTCACTTGCACTTAAAACTAATTAATTAATAGTAAAAATTGTGTGTAAGTAAATGCATCATTTTGGTTTGTTTTGCTTTGTTTTTTTTTTTTGGTATTTTGGTTTGCGTAATAATAAAAAAAACTAAATGCCCCATCACATTTGTAATTTACAGAAAAAAATTAACATTTAGATATTTATAAGACATATCAATCAATCAATCAATCAATCAATCAATCAACCAACCAACTCAGCAACTATTTATTACGACAATTCAATTATGAATACTAAAATTGTGAAAATTTGTACTTACATGAATTTCATTTGTTTTTTAGTATTTGTTTTTTTTTTTCATATATAACTAATTGGTTTTAAAAAATTTATTTTGTTTACTTATCTGTTTTTCTGTATCAAATTGTTTCTGTGATTGTTTGGCTTTTATTGTACGCCCAAAATAGGTTTGTGTTCTGACACTTCGGTTTAAGCTGTTTTCAAAATAACTAGATTAATTTCAAAACCCTTCTCATTTAATTTTGCATCCTAAAAAATATGCTAAATAAAAGGTAAATAAGTATATAATTCCTAGTACTATGTTATCTTATATATGTTGCAATTGCCTTATCATATGAATTGTGTATGAGTTGTGGATCATTTGGAGAATTTGCAGAAACAAAAAAAAAATCTAAAAAAATATGGGGATTTTCGAAAGTTCAGATCAGTTTTCTTTTTTCTAATACCTAAAATCGATAATATTTTTACTTTATTCGAATATATCCCATAAAAAAATGGTGCCAGGGGTTGAGCCTGAGGATATCTGATGTAAAAATTTCTCCCTAAAAATAAGGACCATCCTAATATAAAATGTATTTCAGAATAGGACGATTCTATTCGATTATGTATTTTGAAATACATTTAACGACAAAATGTACTGTTTTTCTGGGTATTTGACCAACTTAATTTGAAAAGATCAAGACATAATTAAAAAAATACCTTTTCCCGTTTTTCGAAGTTAGCCTCTAAAACTTAGTTATGGGCTTTCGAGGTTCAAAATTGAACCCAAAGTTGAAGATTTTGTTTTCTAATTAGTGTATTAAAAAAATTGTAATTGGGCGTAGTCTACTTGCCTCTCTTGCTTGATTATTATGCTTTTTTTGTTTGAAAGTACCAAGAAATGAATCGTCTATTTGTAAGAGTAGGTCGCCTTCCCGTTGGTGCACCCTGGGTAACGCTAAATGACCTACATGGCCTACACGGCTAGTTTCTTGTATTGCCGATTCTACGACAACGGTACCAGTACTTGTGCGGTGCCCATCGTGCCGGAACGACCCGGGCCGTTTTCTTATATCACCCCGGCCAAGAGTAATACACTCGGGCTGACCCTGTCTGACATTTAGGCAGGGCTACACCTAGTTAAAACAACAAGATCGTCTATTTTTAAAACCGGCCTTCTCACAAACGAATTGAGTGGAGCTGGCAGGTTTTGAAAATAGACAGTTCAAATGTTCTGTAACACTATTCGACAAGATCAAATTATTTTACTGGGTGTTGGGCCAAACCAACTTTTTTGTGTTGGGGGTGTTTGATTCGTCGAACCTTCGGGTCGGGGATTCTAATCTTCTCTAAGACAGGCATAGCACAGGTATATTCTTAGCACTTAACCCGATATCTTTCAACAGCAAAAATACCATTTTATTAGAGCTGTCCAAAAACAATGTCCCCGTTTCGTAGGAAACTAATACCAGGGAACATTTTTAAATATCTACTAGGGCTCTTAGCATTCTTAGAATAGATAGAAAATTCTTATATTACGATTAATCGAATACTTGTATTAAATCTTCAAAATTTGCATATGGTTAGTTAAAAATAAAATAAAAAATATCTTCATTCGCTCTGGAGATTTCTCCGCCCCCCAAGAAAAGGACCCTGATATTATTGTACAGTATAATATAAGGACCTCTCTGAGCCATTTGAAACCAAACGAGGCTTCAGACAGGGCGACTCCCTTTCGTGCGATTTCTTCAACCTGATGCTGGAGAAGATAATTCGAGCAGCAGAGCTAAACCGCAATGGTACAATCTATTACAAGAGCGTGCAATTGCTGGCGTATGCCGATGATATTGATATCATTGGCCTTAACAACCGCGCCGTAAGCGCTGCCTTCTCTGGACTGGATAAAGAAGCGAAAAAAGTGGGTCTTGCGGTCAACGAGGACAAGACGAAGTATTTGCTGTCATCAAAGAAAGAATCGGCGCACCTGCGCCTTGGCAGCCACGTCACTGTTGATAGTTACAAATTTGAAACTGTGAGGGACTTCGTCTATTTGGGAACCAGCATTAACACCGAAAATAATATCAGTCTAGAAATCCAACGGAGAATCACTCTTGCGAACAAGTGCTACTTTGGACTGAGTAGGCAATTGAGAAGTAAAGTCCTCTCTCGAAGAACAAAGATCACGCTCTATAAGTCTCTCATCATACCTGTCCTGATGTATGGCTCAGATTCATGGACAATGTCAAGAGAAGATGAGATGGCCCTTGGAGTATTTGAGAGAAAAGTTCTCCGGAAGATTTATGGTCCTTCCCGTGATGCCGACGGCGAGTATCGAAGGAGATTTAACGATGAGCTGTACGAGCTTTACGCAGATCTGACCATAGTCCAGCGAATTAAAGCCCAAAGGCTCCGCTGGCTGGGTCACGTCATGCGAATGGACAAAGAAGCTCCAGCCCAGAAGGTTTTCCAATCGTCACCCGAATTCGGCAGCAGAGGAAGGGGGAGGCCTCGACTGAGATGGAAACAACAGGTGGAGGATGACTTGAACTCCCTTGGGGTTTCCAATTGGCGTCAGTTATCGCTAAAAAGGAATGACTGGCGTGCTTTGATAGGCGACGGCCAAAATCGCTTAGGCGGTTAAGCGCCAATAAATGATGATGATGATGATAATATAAGGACATTCCGGTACGTAAACCAGCTGCTGTGGGGATCGCCTTCAACTGCGTCCGCCATACTCTTCTTTTTGCAATCCCGCTCATTTGTATGACATAATATGAAGTAGCACAACACAAGTTGACGAAAAAAATTTACTACATGTTTAAACAAAAAAAAAATAGTTTTCATTTTTTTTTATTTTAAAAAAGAATCCATCGTCAGCTTAGGTCGCAAAGGGGCTAAGTGCCATTTTCAAATTTCACAGGAGAGACGAAAAACAATATAAAAATAAAAATTTTAATTAGTAGTTTCGGTTTTTTACGTCATGTTACTCAATTTTAGAGTATAAGTTGACGCTCAAAAAAAATAAAAATTTATAATTTTCGCCGACTTACTTTTGTGACTTAGCACCTTTTCGGTAGCTACTTTTTTAACTTTTTTCACTAGACTTAGCACCTTTTCCAAAATCAAAAAATCTGTGAGTGGACCAAAGCAATTTTCTGAGTATGGGGGTTCTTAGAGGTTCTTCTGTAGAATTTTTACGTAGTCTTAGAATTTTTATGTAGTGTATATTAACTGTTTCTAGCATTTTGCATCAAAACCTGAAAAAATCCAGAAGGTGGACTTGCGACCAAGCCGACGCATTGTAGATTCGAAACACTATAAATTCCATTTCTTTAATTTTTTTATAAAAAAAATTACCACTGAGGTCCTTCAAGTATTCAGAAGTTTTTTAACCTGTTTATAGTTTCCTATAGCTTTGAAAAAAAGAACTAGTTGCTTTGTTTCTTAAACTTTTTTAGAGTCGTTCAAAAATTTCTTTTGATTACCATCTTTATTGGTTGATAAATTGTTTAGCAGACACTTACCATGCCAATGGGAGGGCCACCGGGAGCACCGAGCGTCGATGGTGGTTGACCGCCTGGACGTGCGGCCTGTAGACGCTGCAACAATACAGCTCGATTGAGATCTTCCAATTGCTTTTGTTGTTGTTGTTGGGCAGCTACCGCTTGAGCGACCTGAGCCTGTGCATGCGCTTGTGCATGCGCCACCTGAGCCTGTACATGTGCATGTGCTTGAGCCTGAGCTGCAGCATGCGCTTGTGCTGCATGCACGTGTACCGCTTGAGCTTGAGCCTGTGCTTGAGCTTGCGCTTGTGCCTGCGCTTGAGCGTGTGCATGTGCTTGAGCCGCTTGAACCTGTGCGACAGCCACCATTGTAGCAGTCTAAGAGTAGGAGATAAATGTTGATAGATAGACAGAGATAAAGAGAGAGTGTGAAGAGAGAAGAGAAGAAAGCACGATGTCAATATGGTTCATGGTGGCAAAGATTCTACTGTGAGACGGAAGGGGCGAGGGAGTGTATTTGCTACGAAATTCTTTGTTTATATCAAGAGAAACCGCTACCATTCATATTGAAAGAAGTTATTCGAAAAAGTTTACTTTTCGAACAATTTTATTTTAAAAAAATGTAAAACTTATTAATTAGTTTAGTGGTACCATTCAAAACTAATATTAACTAAATTATTTATTAATAATAAATTTGAAAAAGGTTATTCGAACTTCGAAAAAGATGACTTGAAAACATTTCCATTAAAAAAAATTCAAATCTTCCAAATTAGCTTACTTATACAATTCAAACCCAAAATTAACAACATTTTTACCACAATTTTAACACAACGATAAATTTGAAAAAAAAAAAAAAGATTTTCGAAGTTTGAAAAAAGCTACTTTTTCGACCAGTTTAATTTAAACAAATTTATTTAAATAAGTTTACTAATACCATTCAAAACAAAAATCAACATTTTTGATCAACGATAAATTCTAAAAGAAAAAGGAATTATTCGAAGCACGAAAAAATTACCTTTTCGAAAAATTTAATTTTTGAAACTTCTACATTATGTTAAATTTGCAAAAAGAGATTAATCGAAGTTCGAAAATACTAACTTTTTGAAAATTTGATTTACATAGTTTTTAAACTTCTAAATTGGTTTACTGATGACATTTAAAACTAAAATCAACTACATTTGTATGAACTTAAAAGAATATGTTTGAAGTTTGAAACTAATTAACTGATACTATTCCAAACCAAAAATTCCCTTATCGAGAAATTGAATTTAAACAAAATTCGAAACTTATAAATAAGATTAATGATACCAATAAAAAGTAATATTAAACACATATTTTACCAATGGAAAATTTGAAAAAATCGGTCATTCGAAACTCGAAAAAGTTACCTTTACTAAAAATTTAACTAGGAAAATTCTAAACCTTTTAAATTAGTTGAATACCATTCGAAACTAAAATTAGCTAAATTTTTATCGATAACAAATTCGAAATTCAAAAAAATTACGTTTTCGAAAAATTATTAGTATAATTCCAAAATAAAATTAACTGCATTTTCATCAAAGAAAAATTTGATGAAAAATGGTTTTTTAAAACATTATTGAACTTTTAAATTGGTTTACTGAAACCATTCAAAACTATAGTTTAATTAAACAACTTTTAAAACTTTTTTAAAAAAGTTTACTGATGTCATTTAAAGTAAAAAAATACTGAAAATTGAAAGTGAAAAAGTTCTGAACTAAAATTTGCAACATTTTTGACGATAAATTAAACAAAAAACGATTGGGGTATTCTCTCTAAATTGTTTTCATAAAAAACACAAGAAAATCACACACTATTGTCAAAATTATTTAAATATATACGTATTTTGTTGTTGCATGAAACAAAATTTTGACAATAGTCTAGGAAATTTTTTTTCAGTAGTGTGTTTTTTTTTGCGTTTTTTGTGGAAAAAATTTGGAGAACACCCGGATCATTTAAAAAATAGGTTCATCAAAATTCGAAAAAATTACACCTAAAAATTTTATTTAAAAAAAATGCGTACCTTCTAAATTAATTAACTGATATTCAAAATTAAATTATCTATATTCTTTATCAATAAGTTTTAGAATTAGAAATATGTTTTTCGAAGTTCGAAAAATTTTGTTTAAAAGCAATTAAATATAAATATTTTTAGGTATACCAGGCAATTTTAAAATATCCTCTTTCAATTGAAGAATGGAAAATTTTAATTTAAACAAGTTTCGTAATTATTTGTTCAAGCGCCTTTTTACTTGTATTTGAACTTTTTGATAACAGAACGACAGTCTCAAATACTTTTTGTTTGATAGTTATCCAGTTTCGAATTTTCATAGTTTTGAAGCACTTGCAAAGCTTACCACGGCAGTTCATAACTGATTTACACCCTACTCTGGCCTGCAGTAATTGTCAAGTGTTATAGCTCAATTCCAACTGTTCGTATAATATCAGTAGTCACGTGAACGAATAGTGCTTTTAGTTAGAAAACGCTAACTACCTAGGGAAACTTTGGGTACGTAAATTTGATGTTCGAATCTATTTTTCTGAAATTTCAACATCAATCAATGCTGTGAAAATAGAGAAAAAAAATTGAGTCTAAAAAAGAATGCTAAATTCGTTCTAACTTGATATAGTTGGGACTTGGGAACACTGATACTGAACCGAATACTCTTACTTTTGCAATTTGAAAATCTGACAAGTCTTATACTCTAACACTGTTACTAAAAATTGAATTCATGTATGGAATGCGCACCACTCACACAAATCAAAGTGGCTAACAAACTCTTCTCTTTACATTAGGGGAGACAGCGAGCTATAACACTTTTTTACCACGCCAGATTAATTATGCAAAAAATAAAAAACGCGCATTCATTTTATTTTTAAATTTCATGATTTATTTCAATTAAAATCTACTTTTTTTGTTTGTTTGTTTTTCTGTACTGTAAATTATAAAAATACACACACAATAGTTATATACTCGTTAAGTTCAAAGGTTTGTCGGAATTTCAAAATTGCAAAAATTAAGATAAAATTATATTAAAATGTCGACTTTTTTGAAAGGATTTTACAAACATTTCCTCAACACTAATCTATTTAAGTCTAAACAAAGTCACTCTGCAATTTTTTACTTGTGTACGTAAAGTAAATTATTCACTATCCAGTTCCTGCATTCGGTTGTGTATGTTGCGTTTATGTACTAAATTTAAACATTTTATTTTATACATAATTCTACAATTATGCTTTTTTATAATCAAATTTTAAGTCATTTGAGTTGATGCAAATATAAATGGAATTCTTAAATGCAAAACTATCGGGCTTAAGCATATCTAAGTCATCTGTCAATTGTCTTTAAGGTGCATGTGATTAATTACTGAGGAGGAGCATATAACAGCTGAGTATTACCTATATGTATATTAGACTGAGACAAATGAAAAATAATTACATAGTTTTTTTTTTTTTAATTGTATTTTCTTTTGCAATTACACCAATTTGACAGTCAGAAACAGTCAGGAATGGTCAGAAATAGTCACGAACTACAAGAAAGTGATCCCGTACGCCACTTTTCTGACTAGTGAGAGCAGAAAGTTGAGCTCTCTCCAGTCACAGAGTTGCAAGATTTTGTCAGCAGATTTTTTGCTGGTAAATTCTGACTACATGCCGTAGAACTCTGAAGCGACCAAGTTGACATTTCTACCATTTTTGCGATCCCGCACTCTTTGGTGTTGCCTTCGCACTGAGAGTGGATTTTCTGATTTTGACAGTTCTACTAGATTTAGTCAGAAAAGTAAGGGATCAAGCTAATTTTTACAGGTTTATAACTGGTAGTTTCGATATTTGAGGACTGATCTAATCTATTAACAACAACAACATTAACATATATAACAAGGAATCGTGGTTTGTTTTTCACGCTAGAACTTAGAACCCCAGTTGAATACTAGTAGTCGCAAATTCAGAGACGAAAAATACGAATATATTAGGGGGTGTGGCACCTCACCAAAAAACTGCATTTTCATGAACTTTGTTGACTCACCATGAAGCACCAATATCCACCAATACACATCTTCGTAGTCATACGAAGCAATTGGTGCTAAAATAAGACCTGTATATTGGTGTCAATATTTATGATTATATACTATTTTTAGAGTTACGGTAAATGAAAAGAATATAGTATTGTTTAAGGCTAGATTACTCTAAGCCCACTAGCCTGAGAAAAGTTTAGCCGAGACCTTTCGGATTGAATCATACCCAAAACGAGATCGTCTGAAAAAATCTAGAATAACAATGATAGACCTCTAGAAACTAATATTAGTATGTGGAACGTATGTATAATATATTTTTTTCGCCCTCTTAAAAGTTAAAAATCAATATAATTGTGAATTTCATTTGGCCCAGTCTAATATATATGTAGTCAGTTTTTGTTTGAATTACACTATACGACAAAATAAGCTTTTTTTCTGAGTATGGGCCCAAACCAACTTTTTCGAAAAGATAAAGATAAGTAAAAAAATGGCATTACAATTTTTTTAAGTTAGTCTCCAAAACTTAAGCCCCAATTCCATAAAACTTTGCAAGTTCCACTTTCATACGAAGTTTGGGTAACGTAAAGCGAAGCGAGATTTCGGTAAATGCTCAAAGCCTAGGCGGGCATTTGTCAAAGTTTCATAAAGTTCTATGTATTTGGGGCTTTAGTTAGAGGCTTTTGAAATTAGAAGTTGGATCCTTTGTAGATTAGGTTTTCAAATTGTTTTGTTTAAAAAATTGAAAAAGGTTATTTGATTGGTGTACTTTTTTTTTTGAAATGTACGTATGAAGAATGCGGACGGCGTGATGTAGCGTTTCGGAGTCGCCCTTCGGGATCACCCCACGGCAGTGGTTTGGCAAACTCTCTGGGTTTATTTCTGCCATGAGAAGCTTCTAGGCAAAAACTCATTTGCTTTGAAAGTGCCTTTTGGAGTCGGCAAAAAACTGTAGGTCCCGCCATCTTGTGGATAAAAAAATCAAAAGCAGCACACCACACCCTGTATAGCACTTCTTACATGTATAGAAAAACGGCTACAATCAAACAAAGTAGCAGTCCACGGCCACATTTTGTCTTTTTTTCCTTTTCCAAACAAAACAACTAGAAAACCACCTTCGAACTTTGAAAGCCTGTTACTAAATTTTGGCTAACTTCGAAAAACATGGAACGCATTTTTTTACTTATGTTTTAATTAATTCAAAACAGTTGGTTTTCCCCATATCCAGCCGGCTGGTGTACAGTGTAATATAATACAATCTTTGCGTATTTAAATGCGCGTTTACTCCGTTCCACAGTGCATGCGTTAAATTTATGTATGCGTCTGTAATTTCATATTAAGTAAACTTTTTTTAAGTAGGTAGTTCGCAATTGTTAAAAAGACGATACTAATCATATATATATATGCGTGTCTTCCACTCTTTATATGTGAGAAAATATTTAAATCCCTCCCACATCCGTCTGTTCAGTAGTTATATTGACTATGATTTCTATATCTATTGTAAGCACTCACTTCCTGCGCCTTTGATATAGCCGCAGCCTGAGCTGCTGCTGCTGCACTTGATGAACTCGAACTTGTTGGAATTGTCATAGATGATGAACTGCTTACAACTGTACTGTGATTATTACTGTGCGAGCTACTAGAACTAGTACGCTGCTGATGATTATTGTTTCCGCTGCTACTGTTCAATTTTTGTTGATATTTCTGTTTACGTGCGCGCATTTCTTCTAAACTTAAATCCTCTGGCGGATGCATAATTTTTGACGTTACACTGCTTGCATTTCCAGCTGGTACCGATGGTGGTGGTTTAGGCGCTTCAGCTGGTGCAGTATTTCCTGTGGCACTCGGATTGTTTGTTGTTGGCGGTGCACTTATCGTTGCATTGCTAAAAAGAAAAATATAAAGAAAATTAGTTATTAAGAAAAACTTCTTAGTTTGGTTTGCATTCAATACCTGTACGCAGGAAAAGTAGGTTTATGTTGCATGCCTGCAGCATGTACCGCCGCAGCCGAAGTTGTTGCAGCCATAGCCGCTGGGAATAAGGGTCGCGGTGGCATTAAATGCGGTGGTGGCATCATTGGTATACCACCAGGTCCCAAAAATGGAGGCATTGGCGCCATAGGCGGCATATTTGACATCATACTCATGTGACCGTATTGACCCATCATGGGGGGCATCATATTTGGTGGCATCATCATGGGCGGTGGTGCGGATAATGGTACTAAAAAATCATTTTTATAATAAACTCTAACGAGAACTTTAATCGTATAAAACCTTACTTTCAACTTTTTTCTTAGCTGCTGGTTCGTCATCGTCTGAATCTGATTTGCCTCCATTTTTCTGCCGTTCGTGTTCGCGCAGATCCTCTGCTGGTATTCCATCCATACCGAAAATTTCAACTTCAATATTTGAACGATTCGGCAATGAATTAGGCACCTTATCCACAGTTTCTTTGTGCACTTGCATGCAATGAATCGATAAACCTGGCCCCGTGTACAACTTCTTGTGACATATATGACATTTGAAATGTTTCGCTTTCTGGTGTTGCACCAAAATCTTTTCATCCTCGAACTCACGATTGCAGTACCTATTTTTAGCATTTTCAAATTAAGGAAAAAGAACCATAGAAACAAAAAAACATATGAAGAAAAAACCAAATCAAAACGTGGCGTCCAGGGGAGCACCCGACGTTGGCAGCGCAGTCAACACAATTACATAAAATAGTATAGACACAATTGCCCCTGCCAAATAGTTTTATAATTTTCTTAAAAAAGGATACCAGCACCATGGTTTCGAAGCCTTCTTCTTCTTGCGACCCATTTTGTGTTATTTATTTGTTAGATTTCAAGTATTTTACTCTGTTAAAATATTGCTTTGTTGTAGTAAATCCACTAAAAAACCCGCTGTGAAAATTTTTCACCTCGAAAATTAATATAACAAAATGGCCTACTTGCTTTTCTTTTTCTGTGACGTTCGTCGACGTCAAGTACAAATTTGTAATCACGAATGCAGGGTGACTCAACAAAATTAGTGTTGAAGGTGGGTGTAATCGTGAAGCCCCAATTACATAAAACTTTATGAAACTTTGACAAATGCGCGTTCGGGTTTGAGTATTTGCCAAAATATCGCTTCGCTTTTCATTTCACAAACTTTGTATGAAAGTGGAACCTGCAAAGTTTTATGTAATTGGGGCTTAAACTCCTCGGGCAATTTCAAGCATCCTTTGATGGTAACCGTAAAAATGAGTACAGCGGGAAACAGAATCATGGGTCAGTTACATAATGGGTCAGTTACATAAAACTTTATTTTGGCTTTACCTCAAACTTTGACTTTGACAGAAAAGTTCAGTATACGTATTTAAACGAAGCATGGCAAATTGGAGACCTCAATTTGGCAAACTCTCAAATTTTGCTTGCTTTGCTTGCTTTGACAATCAGATGTTGATGACTTTGCTTCAATTAAAGAATAAAATGTTGGAGAAAATAATAATTAATTAATTTTTTCTCTATTAAATTAATAAATTAACTAAAATACTCTGAATGCAAGGAAATAAATAACGAAAACAAATGCATAAAAGAGAAGCGTCAAGGCGTTCATTGTAGCATACCTCTGAAGTTCGACGCAAAGTTTTGAGGTAGCAAATGTCAGGCGAGGTTAACAAAGCTTTATGTATTCGACCCTTAAAGCTTTATTTTGGCTTTACCTCAAACTTTGACTTTGACAGAAAAGTTCAGTATACGTATTTAAACGAAGCATGGCAAATTGGAGACCTCAAAGTTGAAGCGAGGTTGAAATTTGGCAAACTCTCAAATTTTGCTTGCTTTGCTTGCTTTGACAATCAGATGTTGATGACTTTGCTTCAATTAAAGAATAAAATGTTGGAGAAAATAATAATTAATTAATTTTTTCTCTATTAAATTAATAAATTAACTAAAATACTCTGAATGCAAGGAAATAAATAACGAAAACAAATGCATAAAAGAGAAGCGTCAAGGCGTTCATTGTAGCATACCTCTGAAGTTCGACGCAAAGTTTTGAGGTAGCAAGTGTCAGGCGAGGTTAACAAAGCTTTATGTATTCGACCCTTCAGTCCGCCAATAAGTCAGTTGCGTGACGTACGTCAATTTTAGAGCAAATTCTATATTAACGTATCCGTCGTATCTGGCGTTACTCATACAAAAACCCGCAGTCTACTTTGCTGTGAGTTATTTCGATTCCCTGCAAAAATTGAGAGTAGTCTATTTCCTATCAATTGGAAAATCAGAGTACTCCAAATGTAATCCTTTTTCATATAAAAGTTGTGCTCCAATTAACATTGCGATGTCCTAGGACTGGACCACCTACTCAAACCTTCGCTTTGTTTCTGCTACTGCATGGAGTACCTACTGTCAGAGTACTTTGCAATGTACTCCAATGTTTTTAGTCCTTGGAGTATATACTAACAGAACGATAGTGTCCTGATTTTCGTCAATAAGCGGAAGGTGGTCCGATGAGGTATACAAAGGATTACTATTGGAGTACTCCAATATCAAAAAATTGGAACACATAATCCAACGATTTTGCAGGGTTCTGCTGAACGCTTATATTAGTTAGTGTCGGTGCCCTGCGGGTTAGGGGTTTAGAATATGCCCGAGGTAGGCATACCGGTCGTAAGAGGCGACTAATATGCACATAGGTAATGACGTGCTACTCGATGGTTGATCTACGGATATGATTCCTCTCACCTCTCATTACCCATCTTCTTCTTCCTCACGGATGGAGGGATGACATGACCTAGAAGGTTCCACTGGTCATACCAAATCGTTACCACGACAGTCGGGCAGTACCGCAAGGGAGTACCGCAGCGTACGGGGGTCATATCCGGCCAAGGACTGTAAACTTCGGCATCACTCCCCAAAACTTTCGGGGAGTGTTTTGCTGTTAACAACAACAACAACAACAGTGTCGGGTTGAATGTCGGCTGCTTGAAGAAAGACGAATTCATACAGGTGGGTTCGAGCGAATTCAGATGTACACGCACGCACACACTCCTTGTAACTGGAAATGTCAGACAAAGCAACAACATAAGCAATTTGACAGCTCCGATTCGATTTTCAAGGAAGAAGAAGAAACCATATGGTGGGACGAACCCACCTTTATGTCTGGAATACATGTGCCATTGTGTATCAATACCAAGTGTGAACTCTTCTTTTGACAACACACATTAAAATGTCGGTTTGTTTACATCCTGCACATATTAAAATGTCGCCAGCACCGAATAACAGAAAAGCAAATGGCGTTGTTTAACATCCTGCACACATCAACATGGCGGTCTCCTATCTTTTACCTAATGGTAGAAAGAGATGGGAAGGTGGAAAGTGAGACAAAAAAGGAAATTAAAAACAGGTGACTAAACTCACTTTGAAGTTTTCACGACTATGTCTATGATATCACACTTGTTATTAACCACAATCTCAAACAGGTGTTAAACTCATTTTGGAACTTTGACGTCTATGCAGAAGAGTTTACACTTGGTATTGATACACAATGACATGTGCAGCAATTTGGCCTGCAGCGCTGCTAGTTTTACTGCTGCTTGAACGATTTGTAAACACACGTGCAGCAAAATTTACCTGGCAGTTCCAAGCAGTGACACACGAACTTGGGTTTTTCGACACCCAACACTGGCGAGGTGCGAAGAAATGTCATCTTTTGGTTGAAATGTCATCTTTCCTCATAACCACATACCACATGTAAACAAAACGTTTAATTGATATTTTTGTGTATATTATTTTGCCGCTAAATCCAGGATTTATTTAACTATAATAAAATGGCAGAGAAACCTAAGGTATTTAGAGTGTTTCTTAAGCAAATCGCATATAAAAATAATCTAATTTTCGTGCAGCAAGGTGGAAATGATGGCAAGGAGAAACGCCGCAAGGAATCCATTCTAGACCTGTCTAAATATTTAGAAAAACAAATACGAGTAAAATTTGCGGGCGGACGAGAAGCATCAGGCATACTTAAAGGTTACGATGCACTACTCAATCTGGTGCTGGACAACACAGTCGAATATTTACGCGATGTAGATGAGCCCTTCAAGTTGGCTGAGGAAACGCGCAGCTTGGGTTTGGTAGTGTGCCGCGGGACCGCATTGGTGTTGATTTGCCCGCAAGATGGCATGGAATCTATACCGAATCCGTTCATTACACAAGATGCGTAATAAGTTTAAAGTGGTATTTATTTTATAGAAAAAAATGAAGATATGTAACATGATATATCGCACACCTAGATCTAAGCAGCGATAAACTCAAAAAATCACTTCTAAAAACTCATAAAACTGGCTGCCTCTCGGTGAGTAGTGAAGCTATTAGTAAAGCCTAATTTCGCAGTACCAGGTTCCACAGATTTTCATTTTGAGTTACCAAAGGTTAACTGCCCAACGTTGGTGGTTTGACCTCTGATCAGATATCAAAAGGCTGTCTACCAACAATTTATATGGAAAAAATTCATTAAAGAACTTAAATAAAATTGCGGATCCATAGTTAAACGTATAAAATTGGAAAGGGCGGTAGTATGCATAGCTTCAAAATTTAAAATTTTTGAGTTAGCTCCCCTTAGATCTAGATGTGCGATATGTAAAAGGCATATTTTGGTCGGGTAGAAGTTTTGCTTACAAAAATCTCGGGTTTGGATTTCATACCACTTACTATAAAGCTCTACACTTCACTTGTATGACCTTGTAGTCTTTTTATCAGTAAACCAGTTGGTATTTTCGATCTATATACGGTAAAAGAAATAGTATGCAAAAACTAAATTAGTTTTATTTTTATTAACGAATAAATAAATTGTAATTGCTAAATTTATATAACAAAAACCAGTATATATAAATCACCCCTTTTACGGTCGTCAATGCTAACTTCGACGTCAATTCTTTGTCGACATCAATTTGTATCGACATCGACATCACGTCACGGCAAAATGGGATTTACTAAAGCAATGTATTGTGGCGAATGTTATCAAGAATCGCTCATCTTCCAGCACTAGTGTATTTCCACCACTAGCGTCACTACCATTGTGTATCAATACCAAGTGTAAACTCTTCTGCATAGACGTCAAAATTAAAAAATCAGTTTAACACCTGTTTGAGATTGTGGTTAATAACAAGTGTGATATCATAGACATAGTCATGAAAACTTCAAAGTGAGTTTAGTCACGTGTTTTTAATTTCCTTTTTTGTCTCACTTCTTTCCATCTTCCCATCTCTTTCTACCATTAGGTAAAAGATAGGAGACCGCCATGTTGATGTGTGCAGGATGTTAAACAACGCCATTGCTTTTCTGTTCTTCGGTGCTGGCGACATTTTAATATGTGCAGGATGTAAACAAACCGACATTTTAATGTGTGTTGTCAAAAGAAGAGTTCACACTTGGTATTGATACACAATGGTCACTACCACAACTACAGCTGTTTAGATACATGACGTGAGAGCGAGAGAGGGAGAGGCAGCTCGCGTGTTTGCGAATGTGGCACAAAGAGGAGATGACGATAGATAAACGCTTCGAGAACACTGTTGCACGAATAAACCAGAAATGTGTAGACATTTCTAGGTTGTGAAGCTGCTGTTTGCTAGGGTATATAAACCGCGCAAAGACAACGCACTTCAATCAGTTTATTTTGAAGTGTTGTACAGTGAAGTACTGAACAGTGAATTAACCCGCGATATTGTACTACGGTTTTTAGTACTGAATAAAGCGTACTACTTAATAAGCAGAATCGGAGTGATTTATTTAACGTACACTGATCGAACTCGGGGAAAATAATCAAGGAATTATCGAATTCGTCACAATTGGTGTCAGAAGCGGTATTGTTAAATAAATACACGGACATTGAAAAGGATAACTAGGACATTGTAAAGGTAACAAGGACATTGCAAGGATATGGCAAAGTTTAATGACTTGAAGATCCAACAACTCAAAATCGAGTTGGAGAAACGTGGAATGGTAACAACAGGCAATAAGCCAGAGCTACAATCACGTCTACGGGAGGCTATGGAAGCGGAAGGAATCAACGTTGACGATTATGTTTTTCAGCTTTCGGAAGAGGGAGCGACGAAAATATAAGAGCAAAAGGATACTCCGGATTCAGTGGCAAATGTGGACACAAACTCGCTGTTGGATGTATTGGCTCAAATGTCGACGAATATAACATCAAAGTTTGAAGAACAGAAAACTTGCATGCCATCTCAGTTGGAACAACAAGAGACACGCATGGCATCTCAGTTGGAACAACAAAAGACACGCTTGGCATCTCAGTGGGAAGAAACGAAGACCCACATGGCATCTCAAATATTGCAGTTGTCTACACAACTGGAGGAACAGGAAGCACGTATGTCCTCAAAACTAGAGGCGCGCATGGACGAGAAACTAATGCAGCTTGAGGAGAAAGTCGAAGCGAAGGTGGATGCGTTAAGAAGTCGTATCCAGGAGTTGCAGATGAATCGTCCAAGTGTTTCCACAAGCGTACCCAAGGTAAAAACCCCATCATTTGACGGCTCTGTTCCTTTCCAGGTATTCAAGCTACAATTTGAGAAGACTGCATCGGTGAATAGCTGGAACGCTGGGGATAAAGTCGCTGCGCTCTTCTTAGCATTGAAAGGACCGGCAGCGGAAATCCTTCAAATTATTCCAGAAGGTGAAAGGAACAGCTATAAGGCATTGATGGGTGCAGTTGAGAGGCGTTACGGTGGCGAGCATAGGCGGCAGATATTTCAAATTGAGCTACAGAATCGCTTCCAGAAGGCTAATGAGACATTACAAGAATTTGCTTGGGACATTGAGAGGTTAGCTAATTTGGCGAAGGCAGACGCACCCGTGGAATACATCGAGAGGGTTCCCTATGTACAGTCACTTCTCAGAGCAGAAAACCCAGGACATCGCCATGGATCTCTGCGCAGTGGAACCACCCGGGGTTTTACCTCGGCCAAGGACTGTCACTTTCAATGTAACCCTGTTTAGTATGTTTTGTCCCATTCCGAAACTATCATCCTCCCCCCTTGCAGCAGGGCTGTAAGATATTCTTTTGTTACGGGCGGGCGTTGAGCCGAACCCCGGACCAAAAGAATGGATATGCAGTGTCTGTTGCAAAAAAATATATATTAAACGGTCGCATTCTGTGCAATGCTTCTCGTGTAAGAGATTGCTCCATAAATCTGGATGTTCAGGGCTTAAACTTAACATCCACAGACCCCGTACTTTCTTTAGTACTTTCGTGGCCCCTTGTTGTTTGCGCCGTCGGGCGTCCCGCGGTAAGCGCCGTTCAAGCGCACCCCTACCGCCACTTTCTAGTAGCAATACTAATAATAATAATAATAATGTCGTAACGACTAGCAGCATTTCTGCTATACCCGCCACACAAATTCCAGACTGTTGCTCGTGCCTTATGGCGTCAACATCACGCGCAGCAGCTCAACACTCTTGCTCCCACCGGAGCAGTTTAGACATGAGCAACTCCGAGCATCAGTCTCTGTCTGTTTCTTTGTTACACCCGCCCTCCCGTTTACACGTGAGTCAGGATCAACATCTTCTTGCACCTGTCTCGACGTGTACTGTTTGTCGGCAAAGATTATACACGCTCGCGTCATCGGTCAAATGCAATAACTGCTTAGGCCAATGCCACGTACATCTATGCTCTGGGCTCGCTAACAGGAATCTTTGGACGGATGCGTTCATCGCACCATGCTGTAACACGCCTCCACCTACGACGCCAGCCAACCCGGTTACACCAGGTCCACAGCTAACTAGGCTGAGGCACAGCCTTGGTCTTCGCCTACCAACACCTGGGCGAACACATCCGTCTCTCACGCCTTTGGTTAACTCGACATCGACCCCACCGGCGCACTTCCAAATCTTACAGCACAACTGTAACGGATTAACTGGTAAGATCGCAGAGATAACTAATTTGATGACGCAATATGACATAAAACTTGCCGCAATCCAAGAAACCAAGCTCAGTCCAAGGTCGGACCTCATTACCTATGGCGGATATAACATTCACCGGAAAGACCGTCATAGAGTAACAGGAGGTGGTCTAGCGTTCATAACGCACAACTCTGTACAGTATCATCTATTTGATACCGACATCGAAGGAACGGATGATATCTTAGAAAGCCAAGGTATTACCATCCGTACAGGAGATGTCGATCTGCAAATCATTAACATCTACATACCCCCTGTCTCAAGTTGCCCCACCGGTTATCACCCCGACATTAGCTTGCTATTACGAGGAGATAACCGCGTGATCCTGGGCGACTTCAATGCGCACCACGACATGTGGCACTCAAACTTGCCAGCAGACAGTAGGGGGCATGTACTTGCAGAACAAATAGATGATACGGCTTTCTGTACATTCAACGGAGACGCCCCAACGAGAGTATCGGGTAACTGCTATAGTTCGCCAGATATTTCTATCGTAAGTGCAGGACTATTGAACAACACCAATTGGCGACCCATACTCACGTTGGCGTCTGACCATCTCCCAATAGTCATTACCGTCGAACGACCGACGGACTTTATGACACCTGAGCATGGTACATACATCAACTTTACCAAGGCGGACTGGGACAGTTTTCAGACATATACGGACGAATCCTTGGCTGCTCTATCCATTCCTACGGACGTACGCAAAGGCGAACGAGACTTCCGCAACATCATTGACTTGGCCTCTAGACGCTTCATTCCTGCGGGTCGAATATCCCGAATAAGACCAAATTTCCCCGCGGAGGCAGCGGCCATGGCTAGAGAAAGAGATGAAGTGCGAAGTCTCAATCCCGCAGACCCCCGTATAAGGGATCTCAACGCGGAAATTCGTAGGTTGGTCGATAAACACAAACTGGCCAAATGGAAACAACACCTAGAGCAATGCAACCTCTCTGACGGTGTTGGCAAATTATGGACTACGGTCAAAGCTCTATCTAATCCAACACAACACAAGGATAAAGTAGATATTACTTTCGGTGACAGGGTGAAGAAGGACCCTAGGGGATGTGCGAACTCCTTCTGTAGACAATTTGTACTACATTCCCCACCCGATAGAGCTAAACGTAGAACCATGCGACAGGCGCGTAAATACAAAAACCAAAACACGCCCATTGTCATCACTGCCTCAGAGGTCAAGGAAGCCATCAGACAGGCTAAGCCCTCAAAATCCATCGGCCCCGACCGCATTGCCATGAAGATGCTGAAACATCTAGGCCAGGAGGGACACAAATACTTAGCGGCTCTATTCAATCTTTCACTGAACACTTTCGTCATTCCTGAAATATGGAAAAAGGCGAGAGTGGTTCCATTATTAAAACCTAGAAAGCCGGCAAACATAGGCGATTCATATCGCCCTATATCACTTTTGTCGCCGGTAGTGAAGACGCTAGAGTCCATTTTGCTCCCGTATTACACCGCAAATCTGCACCTGGCTAATCATCAACATGGCTTCCGTAAGCTGCACAGCGCCACCACCGCACTCAATGCCATTACAACGCAAATAAATAGCGGTCTAAATCAAAACCAACCAAATCACAGGACTGTGTTAGTGGCACTTGACTTGTCGAAAGCTTGTGACACAGTCAACCATGCCACTCTCATACAAGATCTATTAGAAACACAAATACCTGATGGGTTAAAGAGATGGACCGCTAATTACTTGAATGGGCGGCAGGCGTCGGTCAACTTTAGAAACGCAACATCAAAACCAAGACGAATTAGACAGGGGGTGCCACAGGGTGGTGTCCTATCCCCGACACTGTTTAATTTCTATCTATCGAAGATGCCCCCACCACCAGAGGGTGTCTCCGTCGTTTCTTATGCTGACGACTGTACAATAATGGCGACGGGGAAGGGCCCCTATACTGATGAACTCTGTAATAAAATCAACGGTTACCTCTGCGACCTTTCCAGGTTTTTCACAGAGCGAGATCTGACGATATCTCCGACTAAATCAACGGCGACGCTTTTTACGACGTGGACGCACCAGGTGAGAAATGAATTAGGCATTTTCGTTGACGGCACTAAGCTACCAACTGTCAGCCACCCAAAGTTATTAGGGATGACATTGGATAATACTTTCTCATTTGCTGGTCTTGTGTCTGCAATGGTCTCAAAGGTACGTGGTCGCAACAAGATCCTCAAGTCACTTGCCGGCAGTACTTGGGGAAAAGACAAAGAAACGTTGCTGACTACATATAAGGCCATTGGCCGACCAGTCTTTGACTATGCTGCACCCATATGGTCGCCTAATGTACATAACACCAACTGGACGAAGTTACAAGTCTGCCAAAATACTGCCATCAGAACTGGTACGGGATGTCTCCTCATGTCTTCCGAGTCTCACCTCCATCAGGAGGAAAACTGCTCAATGTAAAAGAGCATGCGGAAATGCTGAGCAAGCAATTCCTTCTGAACTGCCACAAGCCAGCACATCCAAACCGTCATCTTTTGGACATAGATCCGCCCCCGAGAGACATAAGGAAACATCTCCGTAAACATTATGATGAGATCCGGCATCATATTACCTTGCCGTTTGATCTGCAGAATCATAAGCGGGCTCTAACCGACATCCACACCGAGTCGGTAGATACTTTTGTCGGATCTCTACCTGTGAACCCCGTTCTGAACAGTCCTCCACCGGATATTGCTGAAGAAGAACGCACCTTACCAAGGAGACAAGAGTTACCCTGGCACAGCTTAGGTCTGGATATAGTGTAAGGTTAAACTCCTACTTGTCCAGACTTAATGACACAATCTCAAACACACGCCCTGCATGATACTCTACATCTCTTCAATTGTTCATTTGAACCTACTCTTCTAACCCCTCTGTCCCTCTGGACAAACCCTGTTGAAACTGCACGTTTCCTTGGACTCCCCTTAGAAGAGCTTGATGAAGATCTTCGGAATGATCATACACTCTAGACAGGGCAATGCATTGTTAACAACAACAACAACAACAACAACAACATCGAGAGGGTAAAGATACAAAGATTCATAAATGGAATAATGGATGTAGACACGAAGCGAGCCGCATATGCAAACCCCAAAAGTACAATCGCAGAGACGGTATCGCACGCTTTATTACAAGAGACAGCCTCGCTTTTATGTAAACCAGATAACAAGGTTCACAATGTGGAAGTAGAACGACCAGAGTGGGTGGACGTAATCCTAGAAGCATTGAACGGAAAACAACGGAAAAATGAACCAGCCATTAAATGCTTCAAGTGCGGAAAATCTGGCCATATTGTGCGTCATTGCAACATCGGCTCCAGAGACTTCGGCAATGCAAGTGGACGTAACGGTAACGCTGGAGGAGATGAGCAAGATGAATGCCCCATAGTTTCTGTGTCGCAGGTCCGAGGGAAAGCAGGTAATGTTACTGTTAGAGGTTTCTTGAACGGAAAAGAGCGGTTACTCACTGTGGATACTGGCGCATCTCATTCCATCATTCGAAGTGACTTGGACCATAAGAGAGTGCGACCATTACAGGATGCAAAGTTGCGGACCGTAACTGGTGAAAGTAAGCTGGTCCATGGAGAAGTGCGGTGCAAAGTTGTGATTGGGAATGTGACTACATACCACAACTTCTTAGTGGACGAAGTCATCATTGGCGTCGATTTCTTGGCTGTGAGAGACATTCACATGAACCTGAGAAATAGAGTTATGACGTACAATGGCCAAGAAGTACCTCTGATCTTTGGACAGAACATTGGGTATTGCACCAAAGGAGTTTCATTAGAGGTGAAGCACAGGGACACTCGAAAGGCAAAGGTACCTCCTCAACCAATGGCTTTGATAGACAAATGCCTGCTTGAGAATATTCGGAGAAGTCAACAGGAAGATTCAGATCTGGCATGTGCGATTCGAGGGCTTGAGCGAAACAAACGACCAGCAAGAAAAGAAATGTCAGCGGCGAGTCCAGTTGCCAAGTCATATTGGACACAATGGAACAGTTTACGAATGGTATCCGGTTGTTTGCATCGAATATGGGAGAGTGAGGATGGTCAATGCGCTCGGAAGTTTATAGTTGTTCCAAGAAAGCGGATGTCTGATGTTCTCAGGGAAATGCATAACGATCCAAGTGGAGGTCATCTAGGAGTCAAGAAGACCTTGGAGAGGATTAAGCAGACATTTTATTGGGTTGGTTACGGTCAGTCGGTAAAGGAGTGGGTTGCCAAATGCGATGAGTGCATCAGAGCAAAGGTGCTGAGGTCTGCGAGTCCTGGTCGAATGAGGCAGTGCAACTCAGATGCACCGGTTGAGAGGATTACCTTGGATGAAGCAGGTCCATTCACCAGAACTATAAGCAAAAACATGAAAACCAGGTACGACAAAGCAATGGAAACGGAAGGGTTCCTGGAAGGATATTTAGTATTCCTATACGGGCCACAACGGAGGAAAAGTGTGTCTCCCAAAGTTCAGTGCAACTGGGAAGGACCATACAAAGTTGTGAAACGGATCAACGACGTTGTTTACCGCATACAGGCTGTTAGAATGCTACGGAACAAAATGAAAGTGGTTCCCCTGGAGAGACTAGCAACGTTCGGATCGGGAAATGTGTCTGATCGGGACGATCAGACTTAGGTGGAGGGCAGTGTGGCGAATGTTATCAAGAATCGCTCATCTTCCAGCACTAGTGTATTTCCACCAGTAGCTCACGTGTTTGCGAGTGTGGCACAAAGAGGAGATGACGATAGATAAACGCTTCGAGAACACTGTTGCACGAATAAACCAGAAATGTGTAGACATTTCTAGGTTGTGAAGCTGCTGTCTGCTAGGGTATATAAACCGCGCAAAGACAACGCAAATCATTCAGTTTATTTTAAAGTGTTGTACAGTGAAGTACTGAACAGTGAATTAACCCGCGATATTGTACTACGGTTTTTAGTACTGAATAAAGCGTACTACTTATTAAGCAGAATCGGAGTGTTTTATTTAACGTACAGTGATCGAACTCAGGGAAAATAATCAAGGAATCATCGAATTCGTCACAGTATTGTGGCGAATGGTCTCAAGAATCGCTCATCTCCCAACTCTAGCGTATTTCCATCACTAGCGTCACTACCACAACTACAGCTGTTTAGATACATGAGCGAGAGAGGGAGAGGCAGCTCGCGTGTTTGCGAATGTGGCACAAAGAGGAGATGACGATAGATAAACGCTTCGAGAACACTGTTGCACGAATAAACCAGAAATGTGTAGACATTTCTAGGTTGTGAAGCTGCTGTTTGCTAGGGTATATAAACCGCGCAAAGACAACGCACTTCAATCAGTTTATTTTGAAGTGTTGTACAGTGAAGTACGGAACAGCGAATTAACCCGCGATATTGTACTACGCTTTTTAGTACTAAATAAAGCGTACTACTTATTAAGCAGAATCGGAGTGTTTTATTTAACGTACAGTGATCGAACTCAGGGAAAATAATCAAGGAATCATCGATTTCGTCACAATTGGTGTCAGAAGCGGTATTGTTAAATAAATACAGGATAAAAAGGACATTGTAAAGGCAACAAGGATATTGCAAGGTAACAAGGACATTGCAAGGATATGGTAAAGTTTAATGAATTGAAGATCCAGCAACTCAAAAACGAGTTGGAGAAACGTGGATTGGTAACAACAGGCAATAAGCCAGAGCTACAATCACGTCTACGCGAGGCTATGGAAGCGGAAGGAATCAATGTTGAAGATCATGTTTTTCAACTTTCGGAAGAGGGAGCGACGAAAATAGAAGAGCAAAAGGACTCCCAGGATTCAGTGGCAAATGTGGACACAAAGGGTCATAGTCATAGTCTAGATAGAGTGGGTACTAAATTTAGAGACAGCTTTTTGACACCATTTCCTATGGCCTATCTGTCAAAAAAGCTGACGCTAACTTTAGTACCTTTTTTAGTAGCTCAGATGTCAAACAACATAACAACAAGCATGTCATCTCAGTTGGAACAGCAAGAGACACGCATGGCATCAAAGTTGGAGGAACAGAAGACACACATGGCATCTGCGTTGGAAGAACAGAGGACATACATGACAACTCAGATCTCAGCACAACTTGAGGAGAAGGAGGCCCGGCTATCTTCAAAAATAGCATTACAGCTGGAGGAGCAGGAAGAACGTATGTCCTCACAGCTAAAAATACAGGACGAGAAAATAATGCAGCTTGAGGAGAAAGTCGAGGCCGAGGTGGATGCGTTGAGAAGTCGTATCCAGGAGTTGCAGCTGAATCGTCCCAGTGTTTCCACAAGCGTACCCAAGGTAAAAGCTCCATCATTTGACGGATCTGTTCCTTTCCAGGTATTTAAGCTACAATTTGAGAAGACAGCAGCTGTGAACAACTGGGGCGCTGAAGATAAAGTCGCTGCACTCTTCGTAGCATTGAAAGGACCGGCAGCCGAAATCTTACAGACTATTCCTGATGGCGAACGAAACAACTATGAATCATTGATGGGTGCTGTGGAGAGACGTTATGGTAGCGAGCATCGGAAGCAGATTTACCAAATAGAGCTACAAAATCGGTTCCAGAAGCCCAATGAGACCTTACAAGAATTTGCATCGGACATCGAGAGGTTAGCGCACCTAGCAAACGCGGATGCACCTGTAGAGTACATGGAGAGGGTAAAGATACAAAGTTTCATAAATGGAATACGTGATGTAGAGACGAAGCGGGCCACCTATGCAAATCCAAAGAGATCATTTGCGGAGACGGTATCACATGCTCTAACTCCAGAAACAGCATCACTTTTGTGCAAACCAGCGTACAAGGACATTTGAAGGATAGCAAAGACATTGCAAGGACATGGCAAAGTTGAGTGAATTGAAGATCCAGCAACTCAAAAATGAGTTGGAACGGCGTGGACTGACAACAGCAGGCAATAAAGCAGAGCTTCAATCACGTTGGCGAGAGGCTATGGAAACGGAAGGAATCAACATTAACGATCATGTTTTTCAGCATTTGGAAGAGGGAGCGACCAAAATTGAAGAGCAGAAGGATACTCCGAATTCAGTGAAAAATGTGGACACAAACTCGTTATTGGCTGCATTGGCTCAGATGTCGACGAACATAACATCAAAGTTGGAACAACAAGAAACACGCATGGCATCTCAGTTGGAACAACAAGAAACACGCATGGCATCTCAGTTGGAGCAACAAGAGTCACACATGACTCTCACCGTGTGGAAGTGGAGACGCCAGACTTGGTCAACAAAATCGACAAAATTTTGTAAGCATTGAATGGGGCACAGAAGAAAAGCGATGGCTCCATTAAGTGCTTTAAGTGCGGAAAATCTGGTCATATTGCACGTTATTGTGGATCTGGCTCCAACAATTCCAATAATGCAGGCGGACGTAAGCGCAAGGCTGCAGGAGATGAGCAAGTCTCCCAATCCAACCATCTGTTAATCTAAAGAGAGTCAGCCGCAAGGGGCGTAGGCTGGCTCCCGCAATTGGATGCCCCATAATCTCTGTCTCACAGATCGGAAGGAAGTCGAGTAATGTTACTGTTGGAGGACTCGTGGACGGAAAGGAGCGTTTACTGACTGTTGATACGGGCGCATCTCATTCCATCATTCGATCTGATTTAGTCAACAAAGTAGTGAGCCATTACAGGGAGCAAAGTTGCGAACGGCGACTGGTGAGGACACCCAAGTCCAAGGAGAAGTAACATGTGAAATCGCAATTGGGAATGTCACCGTACTGCACAATTTTATGGTGGCAGATATTGTTGATGAGATCATAGTTGGTGTGGATTTCTTAAGCAACCAAGGCATCAAGATCGACATGCAAAACAGGACTATGAGCTATAAGAACATGGATGTGCCACTAAATTTTGGTTACGAAAATAAGTACATCAGTAAGCGGGTCCTCGTGGAAGAAAGCCAACAAATTCCACCGAAGTCGGAGGCGATCGTTTGGGCAAGGATTGATGGAGATTACGGGACAAACAAATTGTGGATGGTAGAGGCAGCAAACAAATCAAATACGGATATACTAGTAGGAAAAACACTGGCTATGACAAAACAGGATGGACGTTTACCCGTAAGAGTACTAAATGAGTTTCGATCGCCGATCAAGCTTTCCAAAGGAGCTATATTGGGACAATGTCAGGAGGTGGAGGTGATTATAAACTGTGAACAGCTCCAGGGAAATATCTCTACCAGCAACATTAATCTATCAGATAATATCACGGCGTCGACGCAAGAGCTCGAAGAAGACCACCAGAATAAGGCAAAACAACTTCTACTAAAGTACTCCACCATATTTGACAAGGATGGCTCCAAATCAGGTCGGACCAATGTAGTGAAGCATCACATTGATACCGGTGACGCGAGACCAATCCGCCAAGCTCCTCGAAGTGTTCCATTGGCCAAACGCCAAGTGGTAAGAGAAATTATACAAGAAATGAGTGACAGCGGCGTGATCGAACCATCAGCTAGTCCATGGAGCTCACCGGTAGTGCTAGTGAAGAAAAAGGATGGAAAAATGCGGTTCTGTGTGGATTACCGGAAGCTGAACGACTTGACGAAAAAGGCCAGCTATCCACTACCAAGAATTGACGATACTCTGGACTCACTATCTGATTCGAAATGGTTCTCTACACTGGACTTAAAAAGCGGCTATTGGCAAGTGGAGGTTAAAGATGAGGATAAGGAAAAGACAGCCTTCAGCGTTGGAGAGGGGCTGTGGCAATTTACGGTAATGCCCTTTGGACTATGTAACGCTCCAGCTACTTTTGAGAGACTCATGGATCAAGTATTGAAAGGACTGCATTGGAAAACATGTTTGGTGTACCTGGACAACATCATCGTGTTGGGAAAAAGCTTTGAGGAACACCTTAAAAACCTGGAGGAAGTTTTCCAAAGGATAGCTGGCGCCGGTCTGAAATTAAGTCCCAAAAAGTGTGCATTGTTCAAGAAGGAAGTAAGTTACTTGGGTAACAAGGTTACTACGGAGGGAATTTGCACGGCTAAAGAGAAGATCGATGCAGTAAAGGATTGGCCAAGACCCAACGATTTGCATGAGTTACGAAGTTTCCTTGGACTGTGCACGTATTATCGCCGATTTGTACCGAATTTCGCCAGCGTAGCCAGTAGCCTTCATGAGTTGACCATAAAGAATATGTCATTTGATTGGAAGAAGGAACATCAAGTGGCTTTCCAAACCTTGAAGGAACGGCTGTGCACTGCCCTAATGTTAGCGTATCCAATCCCAGGTTCAACGTTTATTCTGGATACAGATGCAAGTGGTTATGCGATTGGAGGAGTTTTGTCACAGATTGTCGATGGGCAGGAGAAGGTAGTGGCGTACTATAGCCGCACAATTGGAAAGCCCGAAAGGAACTATTGTGTAACACGAAGAGAACTACTGGCATTGGTGGAGTGCATCAAACATTTCCACAAGTATCTCTATGGACAGCGATTCCACGTCAGGACAGACCATGCAGCGTTCAAATGGCTTTTGCAGTTCCGTTATCCGGAAGGTCAATTGGCACGGTGGATAGAGCGACTACAAAGTTATGACTTTTCCATAGAGCATCGCAAAGGCAGCAACCACGGCAATGCTGATGCAATGTCCCGGCGACCATGTAACCTAGAATGCAAGTATTGTTCGAAAGCTGAGGCCAAGGAAGATGTTATAGATGTGCGGCTGATGACTATAACATCTACGGACGAATGGAACATGGATCAACTAAGGAAGCATCAGCTAGAGGACCCAGATCTGGTACGTGTGATGCAAGGAATCGAGCAAAACGAACGACCAACAAGAGAGGAGATGTCAGCAGAGAGTCCTGTTGCCAAGTCATTTTGGGCACAGTGGAACAGTCTGAAATTGGTATCCGGTTGCTTACATAGAGTATGGGAAAGCGAAGATGCTCAATGCGCTCGGAAGCTGGTAGTTGTCCCAAGGAAGAAAATCTCTGATGTTTTGAATGAGCTACATAATGGTCCAAGTGGAGGTCATCTCGGAGTCACGAAAACGTTGGAGAAAGTCAAGCAGAGATTCTATTGGGTTGGTTGCCGGCAGTCGATCGCGGAGTGGATTGCCAACTGTGAGGTGTGCATCAAAGCAAAGGGTCCGAAATCGAGAAGCCATGGATAGATGAAGCAGTACAACACAGGTGCACCGTTTGAGAGGATCGCCATGGATGTAGCTGGTCCATTTCCTACTAGAAAACTCGGGAACAAGTACGTATTAGTTGTTATGGACTATTTCAGCAAATAGCCAGAAGTTTACCCGATTCCAAATCAAGAGGCAGAAACCATTGCAGAGGTGTTCACTAATAATTGGATAGCAAGGTTTGGTGTACCAATGGAGTTACACTCTGACCAAGGCAGGAATTTCGAATCAGTCGTATTCCAAGAAATGTGCAAGACATTGGATATTCGGAAAACTCGAACAACTGCACTGCATCCTCAGTCAGATGGCATGGTGGAACGTTTCAATCGAACCTTAGAAGAGCACATTAGGAAAGTAGTGGATAAGTTCCAGAAAGATTGGGACACTCACATCTCCTTGTTCCTGGTGGCATATCGCTCGGCAATACATGAAACAACGGGTCAGACTCGGGCAAAAGTAATTTTTGGGAATGATCTTCGGTTGCCAGCTGACTTGAAGTTTGGGATAAATGCTGATGAAGGAATAAATGCCAGGAAATCCACTAGCGTCTTGGAAGAAGAAATGAGAGAAATACACGACCTTGTATGACAACGGACGAAGATCATGAGTGATAAGATGAAAGCCAGATACGACAAGGCAATCAACTCGGAAGATTTTAAAGAAGGAGATTTAGTGCTGTTATACAACCCACAACGAAAGAAAGGTTTGTCCCCAAAACTGCAATGTAATTGGGAAGGCCCATATAAAGTAATAAAGCGGATAAATGATGTTGTCTACCGCATACAAACTGTTGGAAGACCACGAAACAAAATGAAGGTGGTTCACCTGGAGAGGCTAGCAACGTTTGGATCGGGAAATGTGTCTGATCGGGACGATCAGACTTAGGTGGAGGGCAGTGTGGCGAATGTTCTCAAGAATCGCTCATCTCCCAACTCTAGCGTATTTCCATCACTAGCGTCACTACCACAACTACAGCTGTTTAGATACATGACGTGAGAGCGAGAGAGGGAGAGGCAGCTCGCGTGTTTGCGAATGTGGCACAAAGAGGAGATGACGATAGATAAACGCTTCGAGAACACTGTTGCACGAATAAACCAGAAATGTGAAAACATTTCTAGGTTGTGAAGCTGCTGTTTGCTAGGGTATATAAACCGCGCAAAAACAACGCACTTCAATCAGTTTATTTTGAAGTGTTGTACAGTGAAGTACTGAACAATGAATTAACCCGCGATATTGTACTACGGTTTTTAGTACTGAATAAAGCGTACTACTTATTAAGCAGAATCGGAGTGTTTTATTTAACGTACCTTGATCGAACTCAGGGAAAATAATCAAGGAATCATCGATTTCGTCACAGTATTCATCATTGTGTATCAATACCAAGTGTGAACTCTTCTTTTGACAACACACATTAAAATGTCGGTTTGTTTACATCCTGCACATATTAAAATGTCGCCAGCACCGAATAACAGTAAAGCAATGGCGTTGTTTAACATCTTGCACACATCAACATGGCGGTCTCCTATCTTTTACCCAATGGTAGAAAGAGATGGGAAGATGGAAAGAAGTTTTCACGTCTATGTCTATGATATCACGGTGCAGTGAAATAAGTCCCAAATGAAATAACTCCCATGAAATAAGTCCCAATAAAAATGAAATAACTCCCAACTTTATTAAATGAAATAACTCCCAAAGAAGGAAATGAAATAACTCCCAATATTTGGCAGTTATTTCATAGTGAAACCACAAGTCCCAAAAAAAATGAAATAACTCCCAAATGAAATAAGTCCCAAAAAAATGAAATAAATCCCAAATCCAAATTTGAAATGGTATCTTTAGACTATATAATCAGTTACAATGAGATTTGAAAAATACAGGAAATTATTATGTTCATAGATGGGTGAATGTAACAATTACATGAAAACCTGAATTTTGAATCTAAAAATGAAGCTTTAATAGCCCTCCTTAGGCTCGCTTCATTTAAGTTCAAAAAATTTGAATTTATGTAGTTGAATAAATGTGTATAGCATTTTGTTGACTTTTTATTTGGTATTTAATAAAAAATACTGGAAAAACCTAGTAAAAGTAAAACGGAATTATTTTGCAACCTTATTAATTGATATATAAAAAATGGTGAGGAAGGGGGTGGGCGGCGCTGCCCCGGCGCGAGCGCGTAACAGGCCGTTGTATGTCATAACTATTTCTCACGTTTATGTGAATGTCTCTCTCGGCCAAGAAGTCGATGCCAATGATGACTTCGTCCACAATATCCGCTACTAAGAAGTTGTGGTATGTAGTCACATTCCCATTCACAACTTTGCACCGCACTTCTCCCTGGACTAGCTTACTTTCACCAGTAACTGCCCGCAACTTTGCATCCTGCAATGGTCTTACTCTCTTATGGACCAAGTCACTTCTAATGATGGAATGAGATGCGCCAGTATCCACAGAAAATAACCGCTCTTTTCCGTCCAAGAAACCCCTAACAGTAACATTACTTGCTTTCCCTCCGAACTGCGAGACAGAAACTATGGGGCATTCATCTTGCTCATCTCCTCCAGCGTTACCCTTACGTCCACCTGCATTGCCGAAGTCTCTGGAACCGATGTTGCAAAACCCCCCATATGGCCAGACTTTCCGCACTTGAAACATTTAATCGCACCATCGCTTTTCTTTTGTGCTCCATTCAAGGCTTCCAGAACTTTGTTGATTTTTTCGACCAAGTCTGGTGTCTCCTTTTCCATATGGTGAACCTTGTTATCTGGTTTACATAAAAGCGAGGCTGTCTCTTGTAATAAAGCGTGTGATACCGTCTCAGCGAATGTCCTTTTGGGGTTTGCATATGCGGCTCGCTTCGTGTCTACATCCATTATTCCATTTATCAATCTTTGGATCTTTACCCTCTCGATGTATTCCACTGGTGTGTCTGCGTTTGCTAGATGAGCCAACCTCTCGATGTCCGATGCAGACTCCTGTAATGTTTCGTTAGCCTTCTGGAAGCGATTCTGTAGCTCTATTTGATGTATCTGCCTTCTATGCTCGCTGCCGTAACGTCTTTCAACGGCTCCCATCAACGCTTCATAGTTGTTTCTTTCAGCGTCCGGAATAGTCTGTAAGATTTCGGCTGCAGGTCCTTTCAATGCCACAAATAAAGCAGCGACTTTGTCCTCAGCGCCCCAGTTGTTCAGAGCTGCTGTCTTCTCAAATTGTAGCTTAAATACCTGGAAAGGAACAAAACCGTCAAAGGATGGGGTTTTTACCTTGGGTGTGCTTGTTGAAACAGATGGACGATTCAGCTGCAACTCTTGGATACGTCCTCTCAGCGCATTGACTTCAGCGTCCATTTTATCTTGGAGCTCTGCAATCTTTGCATCTTGTGCTTCCAACTGCGAAGTGATAAATGACCGCTGTTCCTCCATTTGGGCGGAGATCTGTGATGACACCTGTTCCAGTCGAGATGTCATGCAAGTTTTCTGTTCTTCCAACTGAGATGCCATGTGTGTCTTCTGTTCCTCCAACTTTGATGCCATGCGTGTCTCTTGTTGTTCCAACGCAGATGTCATGTGTGTCTTCTGTTCCTCCAACTGAGATGCCATGTGTGTCTTCTGTTCTTCCAACTGAGATGACATGCTTGATGTTATGTCGTTTGACATCTGAGCCAAGGCAGCCAATAAAGAGTTTGTGTCCACATTTGCCACTGAATCCGGAGAGTCCTTTTGCTCTTCTATTTTCGTCGCTCCCTCTTCCGAATGTTGAAAAACATCGTCAACGTTGATTCCTTCCGCTTCCATAGCATCGCGTAGACGTGATCGTAGCTCTGGCTTATTGCCTGTTGATACCAATCCACGTTTCTCCAACTCGTTTTTGAGTTGCTGGATCTTCAATTCATTAAACTTTGCCATATCCTTGTTACCTTTACAATGTCCTTGTTATTCTTGCAATATCCTTGTTGACTTTACAATGTCCTTGTTATCCTGTATTTATTTAACAATACCGCTTCTGACACCAATTGTGACGAATTCGATAATTCCTTGATTATTTTCCCCGAGTTCGATCACTGTACGTTAAATAAAACACTCCGATTCTGTTTAATAAGTAGTACGCTTTATTCAGTACTAAAAACCGTAGTACAATATCGCGGGTTAATTTGCTGTTCAGTACTTTACTGTACAACACTTCAAAATAAACTGATTGACGTGCGTTGTCTTTGCGTTTTATATACCCTAGTAGACTGCGGCGTCATCACCTAGAAATGTCTACACATTTCTGGGTTATTCGTGCAACAGTGTTCTCGAAGCGTTTATCTATCGTCATCTCCTCTTTGTGCCACATTCGCAAACACGCGAGCTGCCTCTCCCTCTCTCACTCTCACGTCATGTATCTAAACAGCTGTATTTGTGGTAGTGACGCTAGTGGTGGAAATACGCTAGTGTTGGAAGATGAGCGATTCTTGATAACATTCGCCACAATAGTCAAATGTTATCGATTTGGACAATGCCGATACCAATTCAAGAACGTCACTCAATTCATTCAAGTATTGACAACCGTAAAGCGGGCTACTCACCTGCCAAGAAATGTCAAAACTCCATATAAAAAAACGCTCAAGAAATGGTCAAGAAACGTTTTCACAAGTCAAATTTTCTTGAGCCAATACTCAGTTCATAAGAAAAAATACAGCACTTTTCGATAGTTGGCAACGCCAGTTATCTTCTTTGCTCCCATGTGTTGTTATGGTAGTGTACCATGAGCAATTTTAAATAATGGTTTCATGTTGTAAAGGAGCTAGTTAATTGTGCACCCATCATTGAGAGTTGCTCATAATCATAGCAGCACTCGCCCATTTACTATTTTCCCTTTAAATACTAAAAAATATTACAATGCTATTGATGTGGTTAATAGGCTTCATCTACTACATATGTAAGCAATCCAACAGCAATATTATAACTTTATATGAAGGAATTAAAAAAATGGGCCTACCGGAATACTGCTTCGGGGAAAACTGAAATATTAACACAAAAATCCTAAAAATCCGAATATCTGACCGCGAAACTACACTTCTTTCAGTATACATATATTCAGGAAGTTTAAATTGATATTCAGAATTTCCATTTCATATTCAGAAAATTACAATTCATATTCAGAATTTCCATTTGATATTCAGAAAAATACAACTAACATTCAGAAAGTTCCATTTGATACTTAGAAAATTAATATTAATATTCACAAAGTTACAATTCATATTCAGAAAATCTCTTGTGCTCCGCATTTCAAATTTTTTCATATAAATTTGGATTTCTGAATTTCAATTTTAATTTTCTAAATATCAAATTTAATTTTCTGAATATCAATTGTAATTTTCTGTATATTAATTTTATTTTTCTGAATATCAAATGGAACTTTCTGCAATGGTTGCAAAATGGTGCAATATTTTATGTTGCGACGAAAGAAAATTTGTACTGTTCGGCTCCAAAGGACATGGGGACATGTACGAAGACCGATCAATTCAGCTAATAGTCCGAGTTACCCAGTACGACACGCTGCTTATTTCATTATGGTTCAAGGATATGTTACCTACTACGGAGTAGTCCCAATTTTCTAAGTTTCTGGAATCAGGGATCAGATTGCCCATACATATATAAATTCGAGTGGGACCTATGCTACCATATGCTGAAGTCAATATGTCGCTAAATAGGTAAATCAGCAATTTACTGGGTCAAAACCCACAGTTTCTGCGCGTAAAAACAGCGCGGAAAGGCCTCAGAACAAAATGCTGACCATGCAACTTAGTAATACATTAAACTCAGATTTAGGATTACTATTTTTTGTTTTTGTAAATTTTTAAATTAAACTTTAATATACAAACAATGGTATAAAAAAGAAAGCAAAGGAAAGGAAATTAAATGAAAGGAAAGGAGTGGAAAGGAAAGAAAGGGAAGGGAAAGGGATGGAAGGAAAGGAAATGAAACTGAAGGCAAGAAAAGGAACGAAAATGAAGAATTGAGAAGGTGAAAGAAGAGCCACCTTAGAAAAAAGTGAACTAAAAATAATAAAACACACTGCCAACAACAATGTAAGCCTGGAAATCCATAGAAGGATAACTCTTGCAAACAAATGCTACTTTGGGCTGAGTAGGCAATTTAGAAGTAAAGTCCTCTCTCGACGAACAAAAACAACACTATATAAGTCACTTTTCGTACCCGTCCTGCTATATGGTGCAGAAGCATGGAGACTGACAGCATCTGATGGGGCGGCAACATGCGGCTCTGGGAGTATTCGAGAGAAAAATTCTTCGAAAGATTTATGGACCCTTAAAAGTTGGCGACGGCGAGTACCGAAGAAGATATAATGATGAGCTGTATGAGCTTTACGCAGACGTGGACATAGTTCAGCGAATTAAAACCCAGCGGCTCCGCTGGCTAGGACACGTGGTGCGAATGAACGAAGACGGTATTTTTATCGGCACCCGCCGGTGGAAGTAGAGGAAGAGGGAGACCACCACTTCGATGGCAGGACCAAGTAGAGGCAGACCTAGCACGCGGTGTCTCTAATTGGCGCCAGTTGGCTCAACAAAGAACCGACTGGCGTAACATGTTGGACGGCCAAAATCGCCTAGGCGGTTAAAGGCTATTTTAAGTAAGTAAGTAAAAATAATAAAAATTGAGAATTTGAAGAAAGGAAAAAAATTGTTAAACCAAAGGAAAGAGACTTCAAAAAAACGTAAAATAAAATAAGGTTTTGGGGTTGAATTTCAAAGACTGGGCAAACTCTAGTTAGAATTTAAAAACTGATAAATGATTCGCCATAACCTAAAAAAAACAAAGATTTTTAAAGGTACGAATCAGTAATTAACTTTTACTCTTATCTTTTTTAATTTCATAAAAAAATTGTTTTAACCCATTTTCTCAACCTTTCAAGTGTTTATAATTTTTCTACATCGACATTTTAATACATGGTCTGTACCATGGTAACATGATATAGACCTTTTTTGTCAGAAATTTAATTTTCTAGAAAATTGTGCGCTAGTTTTTAAACAAAATATAGATTAACCCTAAAAAATCTCTACTAACTACGAAAGGCCCTTACAATTTTTTATTAAGGTCTGAAACTTGTACATAATTTTTTCGGCATTCTAATAAATAATATCAATATAATTTAGAAACAACTTTTTCTGTCCCAGTCTAATTTATAAGCTAAGCTTTAACGCTAAGATTCACGCGAACAGGTGAATGGCAACAGCACAAAAAATATCCAGCTGTATTTATGGGTAAGTCATCGGCTACCAGTCTATTAGTCCAAACCAAATTCATTTCGTATCCATGGATATTGTGTCGGACATTCGTTGCACGTATATAAATAACGATCCTGCTGCAGTACACGACTACGCAATTTACAAGTATTTGAAATATTGCAAACAGTTTCACGCTGATCCAGTTGACGCGGTTTGCATGCCCAAGGCTCGAATGTGTGCATGTGTGAGGCCAACGTAGGTTGACGCATCCATTGAATAGCTTGTTGATTTGTAACGAAATAAACATCAGGCAACTTTTGTAAGTCATCCATAAAGCGCTAAAAGGGATTAAATGAATACAATTTGTATCAACACATGCTTAAAGGTCATTCCATGTCAAATCGGCAAAAGGCTGGAAACGACCCACAGTGGTCCAACAGGGTTCAAAATCACCTAGAGTGTAATTTTTTTTAAACAAAAATTAAAAAACACGCTTCCACAAATCTTTGCATTTCATTTTTGTTTACAGAACCTAAATCGGTCTAATTTTGTGTCCTCGGTGTTTTAACGAAAAAAGGAGTTTCTGCCCCTAACTCAAAATTATGTGAGGGAATAAAAAATTTCGAGTATGCAGTTTTTATACACTTGAAAGGACATGCGACTCATGGAAGCCACGAAAACAAAATTTCAAATTTTGGAAAATTTGTTACATAGTGTAATTTGTGTAAAACAAAAATTAAAAATAAAACGCTTCGTTAAATCCTTGCATTTCATTAAATTTTACAAATCGGTTGAGTTTTGTGACCTCTAGGTGATTTTAACGAAAAAACGGGTTTTTGCCCCTAACTCAAAAATTATGGGGGGGATAAAAAATTTCGAGTATGCAGTTTTTATACACTTGAAAGGACATACAACTCGTGGAACCCACGAAGACAAAGTTTGAAATTTTGGAAAATTTGTTACATAGTGTAATTTGTGTAAAACAAAAATTAAAAATAAAACGCTTCGTCAAAACCTTGCATTTCATTAAATTTTACAAATCGGTTGAGTTTTGTGACCTCTAGGTGATTTTAACGAAAAAACGGGTTTTTGCCCCTAACTCAAAAATTATGGGGGGGATAAAAAATTTCGAGTATGCAGTTTTTATACACTTGAAAGGACATACAACTCGTGGAACCCACGAAGACAAAGTTTGAAATTTTGGAAAATTTGTTACATAGTGTAATTTGTGTAAAACAAAAATTAAAAATAAAACGCTTCGTCAAATCCTTGCATTTCATTAAATTTTACAAATCGGTTGAGTTTTGTGACCTCTAGGTGATTTTAACGAAAAAACGGGTTTTTGCCCCTAACTCAAAAATTATGGGGGGGATATAAAATTTCGAGTATGCAGTTTTTATACACTTGAAAGGACATGCAACTCGTGGAACCCACGAAGACAAAGTTTTAAATTTTGGAAAATTTGTTACATAGTGTAATTTGTGTAAAACAAAAATTAAAAAAACGCTTCGATAAATCCTTGCATTTCATTATGTTAACATAACCCAGTTTAAATTTTTCAAATCAGTTGAGTTTTGTGCCCTCTAGGTGATTTTGAACCAAAAAGGGTCTTTTTGGACCACTGTGCGACGTCTTCCGTTTTGAATGAATTTCTGTGAGGAGTTTTCTTTTATCATAAAACGGCGATAAAAGGAATGTCACGATTCCAACTAATTGACGATTTAACATGGAATGCCCCGTAATTGATATGGTCATACCAAAAACGCTTGCAAATAATCGTTATTCTTGAACCATGTAGCATGGAAATACAATCCAAATGGCGCACGATTCGCCAGATAATGGCGCTTAAAGTTATGCGTCAACATGCGATACACATCCTCACCACTCAACTGCGAGGGACAGCTATCAACCATGCTGCAAGTGAATTCTCCAACTTCTAATTGATTCATCACCATTTCCCATATACCAGGATAACTACGTGATGGACAATTCTGATTGACTCCCGTACACGTATGAGGCATTTTATAGTCTAGCGTATATGGCCAAAGTGGTGGATTGCTAAATGGTGCCACCATTGAAGCATCATAAACGAACCCAAACTCTTTCATCATCAAGAATTGTCGATTCCAGCCGACACGCAAAAATGGTACTCGCATTCCACGTATATCTTCCATGCGTACGTTGGCAAAACGATTTAGTATATTTGCCTGACCAACCATTTCGTCAAACCAATCTTCAATTGTGGCATTTTTCGACCACCACATCTCAGGACCGCGATGCCTGTTGTGTTGAAATAGAATTTAAATTTGTTAATCTAACTAATTTTTGAAACTCGAGAACTTACGTTACTGAATGTACCGCTATTTCATGCCCATCATTCCATAATTTCTGCACAAACTGATAATTTGTATATTGATGTGATACGAAAAATGTACCACGTATCGGACAACCATTCGGATTTCGTCTATTCGCTCGAAACAATACATTTGTGTACAAATCGAAGTTTTCAAAGTTAACGGCATCATCTGAAAAAGAGCTAAATATACTAAATCTAGTAAAACTGTCAAAATCAGAAAATCCGCGCTCAGTGCGAGAGCAATACCAAGGAGTACGGGATCGCAAAAGTGGTAGAACTGTCAAACTGACAGTTCTACAACATGTAGTCAGAATTTACCAGCAAAAAATCTGCTGACTAAATCTAGCAACTCTCTGATTGGAGAGAGCTCAGTTTTCTGCTCTTACTAGTCAGAAAAGTGGCGTACGGGATCACTTTCCTGTAGTTCGTGACTGTTTCTGACTGTCAAATTGGAGTACGGGATCAGAGCTATTTATATCGTTTTCTTTACTCCACCAAAATGTTGCCATTTCGTAGAGGAACATTTTTATAATTTTAACTTCGCCCTGTTAAATTGTTGCACACTTATAGTTTTCAGTGTCACCCTGCATGTCTTCAGAAGAAGAAAACACCTATCGGTGCTGCTTTATCGTGGCTGATATACATATGTTAGAAAGTGACAGATAGTATACTGTTTTTGTTTGTTATTGCCATTTATCTGGGCAAATAACCGCACCTTCTACGACAGCGAGGGCAAGAAATGTTGCCTTTTTGCAATTTTATAGGGGAGGGTGGTTGAGAAATGATAGTGATGCCCTCTATGAAGGTAATGCCCATTTTACAACAGAACATGGCTTTTAGCGAAAATGCGGGCGAAATTTCGTGCAGAAAAGAAAAATAGTTAGGTACATCGCTCTCTTCCACGTTATTTTACTCCCTTTCCCCCTACCTCATAACTTTCCGCTACTACCCCCTCTACATCTCTCCTTTGCTCTTTTTTTTATGATACATTTACACTGCACCAAATGCGTCGCTTTTGGCGAAGTTATTTCGAGAATGTTTGTCCGCAGAATGAAGTTGTTTGTCAAATTAGACAAATTTAATTTAATTTGACCTAAGGGTGAATTCTGGTTCTATGATATGATAACGTGAAAAAAAATTTGTATGAATTTGAAGTTTCTTTTCACAAATTTTGTATGAAAATTCTTTTCATTTTATCATTTCATAGAACCAGAATTCACCCCCTAATTTGGTGACCAAATTCATTCTGCGGATGAACAGTCTCGAAAAAACTTGGCCAAAGTTACGTATTTGGTGCAGTGTAAATGTAGCTTTAAAATCCAAATAAAGATATCATTACCGAGGTGACCGAAGTTATCGAATAATCTTAATTACAAACACCTTACCGCCAAAAAAGCAAACTCTAGAATGAAGTGGCGTCTATTTGGCGGTTAGGGCTCCAAGAACCCACCCAAATTTATGCTATCCATATTTTAAAATACTTAAAAAAATCAGATAGGTGGCAAGCCTGTAAACCGCCCAGAGAGAATCTTATAGTACATTTATACTGCACCAAATTTGGCGAATTTGAATGTGTCATTTCGAACCTGTTTACACTGGCAAATTTGCATTTGGCTTCACCTTCCCTGCAAGAATCTTCTACCAGAATACAAAGCCACCGAAAGAAAATGCACCACCTTGATGTATTAAACACATGTAGAGTAATTATAAATGAAGAATCAAGAAGGCTTCTCTCTTTTCTTAGTGGAACTGGTCCAATATCATAAAAAAAATAGTTGAAATTGTGCATAATGCAAAAGTTTTCACACGTTAATTACCCATTAAGGTTCTTGCTGGGCAATTCTAAATGTGGAACACAGGCAGGGTTGCTATTTTGAGGAATTGTGGATTGTATTGTTCAGCGAATGAGGCCAAATGCGATGGAATTCTAAATTTGGAAAATGAGATTTGTATGGAAAAAAGCGCCAAATTTTCCAAATTTGGTGCGGTGTAATGACGCTTTTAGAATGAAGCATAGTCTCGATCCACCAAATCTCATCCAAATCGGTCAATATATTTCTGAGATAGCGGACGATATGCGAAGGAAAAAAAGTGTGGTTATTTGGTAACCTTACCTTAAAACATCTTAGTCAGTGTGCAGCCAAATGGAAACCCCAATGTCTTCTAGCCCAATTTCTATACTTACCAAATGTTAGTACAATCATTTGTGGTATCATACTCGGGTTCAATTGTCCTGGCACCTGCGTGCCATCTTTGGAGCAAAGACAGTCGGGCAATATGCAAGTGCGTGTATCACATGAATCAGCGGCATTTGGATCATTGCTCATGTCGCACCAGCCCTGTATGAATATATTTTAAAACAGTTATTGTATCGTCGCCCGGATAAATGATTGTCGTATGTTATATGGCGCGTTCATATAACATACGACAATCATTTATCCGGGCGACGGTATGTAAAAAGTACAGTTGTTATTACCATACCTCATCGGACTCATCTGGGCAATCCACGGAACCATCGCAAAAATACTCGTTTGGTAGGCAGGTGCCATCACCACAGCCTAAATGAGCTTTGTCTTCACAATCTGCCTTTGCCAATAAGGGTTTTGGTATTTGTTTTTCTACGGAATAAAGTAGTTGCTAGATGGATGGTAAACAATATATCGTCGCTCGCTTGCCAGAGGCATGATTGTGCCAATTTTCCAGATGGTGATTAACCTCTCGTTTCTCTACGATTCCCGAAAATCCTGGATTTCCAAAGTACAAGAAACCCCCGGAATTTTGCAATGCCATTTTCATATATGTGAAGTCCAATCTCTGAAAATTGTGCCAGAAAAAGGAATGTGCTACTTTTTTCTGTTTCTGGCGCAACAAAAATTTTACAAAACCTGAATTTTGAAATTTTATAAAATTTTCGGTTTGCTAGAAACATGAATGTGTAGTAAACTTGTTACGTATACGCCATGGTGCCCCTTGTTTAGTACAAAACATTTATGTTTCTGGCACAACAAATTTAAAAAAATGTACTTTGAAAACTTTGAGAAGAAAAACTGCAAAAACATATTTATGTCGAAAACTAAAATTTCAAATTGTGCGAGAGGAATAAACTTTCAAATACGATTTCCCAGAATTTTAATTTTGTCACATTCATGCTTCTGGCAAGCGAGCGACGATAGATATGTACATATGTTGAAATAATTAATTTAAAAGAATTTTCCCACACCCTTGTTGTTGTTGTTGTAACGAAGTGTAGCCCTGCCCAGCGTGTACTTTTCCTTAACCTAAATTGTCATCAATTTCTTCTAACGGGAGTCCTAGGAAACTTGCAGTTTCAACAGGGTTGGACCAGAGGGAGATGGGTGTTAGAAGAGTGGGCTCCGAAGAGCAGATAAATAAATGGTTGGTATTATGGGGTGACGAGCCGCATGCCGGACATTCATTCGGCACGTCAAGGTCTAGTCTGGATAAGTAGGAGTTTAACCTGCTACAGTATCCAGAGCGTAATTGAGCCAGAGTGACCCTCTGATAGATATGTACATATGTTGAAATAATTAATTTAAAAGAATTTTCCCACACCCTTGCCCATGCCTATATCTTTCTCCTCCCTTTTTCTCTGGATCTACCTCAATACCCACCATTATCTCTATATATGCCTCTCCCTCTACTTATAGCTCTACCTCCACCAGTAGCTCTCAATTTTAACTCGACGCAAGTGCCACCTATCGAGTAATTTTACATTGTAGAACCTCATTCGGCCAAAACCCCCGAAAAAAGTAATATATTGTTTTGGAAACAAAACTATTTTAGAGCATAGGCCGGCAAATACTTTCCTGGGAGGAAAATTTGAATGCTCAAACACAGTGAGCGCTCTCTCCATGCCGACCACTGTTTTGTAAATGTACAGTCACCGTAATGTAAATGTACAGTCGAACTCCTTTACAGTGAACTTTTATACAATGAAGCTCTCCGTATAATGAATTTATTTCGAATGCACAGCTTTTCCTTTTACTTTCAGTATAATGAATTTATAACTCTTATATAGTGAACTTTTCTAAATAATGAACAAATTGTACACCTAGGAAGTCAACCCTCATTAGTTTTTGTCTCCATATAGTGAATTTTTTTAAATACTTTTTTTTCGTTCATTTATACTTACTAATTAATGTTTTCAAATCTCAAGATGATTTGTAAGGTTATGTTGAAAATTTAAAATGAAGTGGAGCCCGCAAGAACAACTGGTACGATGAGGAATGCACCACAGCCTCGGACAAAACGGACGCTGCCTACAAGGAGACGTTGCGAACGGGCGCAACCTGCATTGTATGGCAACAATATCGTGAGGCAAAGAAGGAAGAGAGACGCCTTTTCAGAAAAAAGAAAAGTGAGGCCGAAAGGCGTGAGTGTGAGGAGCTTGAGATGCTGGCTGACAGGAATGAGGCCCGAAAATTCTATGAAAAGATCCGGCGGATGACGGAAGGTTTTAAGACCGGGGCAAGCTCCTGTAAGAACAATAATGGCGAATGGTAACCGACGTACAAAGTGTACTTAAATTATGGAGGGAGCACTTCTCCTCACTGCTAAATTGCGAGGGAGACGTCGAGCCCGATACCCCAATCCCTGACGATGGAAAAGTCGTCCCACCACCTGACTATGATGAAGTGAGGATAGCTATATCCCGGCTCAAAAACAACAAAGCGCCTGGAAAAGACGGACTACCCGCCGAGCTGTTCAAACACGGAGACGAAGAGCTGGTAAAAAGCATGCATCAGCTCTTATGCAGAATATGGTCAGACGAATGCATGCCTCCGGATTGGAATTTAAGTGTGCTTTGCCCAATCCACAAGAAAGGCGATCCCGCTAACCACACCAACTACCGCGGAATTAGTCTTCTTAATAAGGTTCTTTCTAGCGTGTTGTGCGAAAGGCTGAAGCCCATCGTAGACAAACTGATTGGACCTTATCAGTGTGGCTTTAGACCAGATTTTCACGATACGCCAAATCCTGGAGTAGACCCATGATAAAAGAATCGACACACACCATCTCTTTGTCGATTTCAAAACCGCTTTTGACAGCGCAAAAAGGAGTTGCCTGTATGCCGCCATGTCTGAATTTGCCTTCCCTGCAAAGCTTATACGGCTCTGCCAAATGACGTTGAGCAATACCAACAGCTCCGTCAAAATCGGGAAGGACCTCTCTGAGCCATTTGAAACCAAACGAGGCTTCAGACAGGGCGACTCCCTTTCGTGCGATTTCTTCAATCTGATGCTGGAGAGGATAGTTCGAGCAGCGGAGCTAAACCGCAGTGGTACAATCTTTTACAAGAGCGTGCAATTGCTGGCGTATGCCGGTGATATTGATATCATTGGCCTTAACAACCGCGCCGTAATCGCAGATGAGATGGCCCTTGGAGTATTTGAGAGAAAAGTTCTCCGGAAGATTTATGGTCCTTCCCGTGATGCCAACGGCGAGTATCGAAGGAAATTTAACGATGAGCTGTACGAGCTCTACGCAGATCTGACCATAGTCCAGCGAATTAAAGCCCAAAGACTCCGCTGGCTGGGCCATGTTATGCGAATGGACAAAGAAGCTCCAGCACAGAAGGTTTTCCTATCGTCGCCTGAATTCGGCAGCAGAGATGGGAACAACAGGTGGAGGATGACTTGAACTCCCTTGGGGTTTCCAACTGGCGTCAGTTATCGCTAAAAAGGAATGACTGGCGTGCTTTTATATGCAACGGCCAAAATCGCTTAGGCGGTTAAGCGCCAATAAATGATGATGATGGTGTAACTCAAACTAAGCTTACTAATGATTTAAAAAAAAAAGTCTTTCAGGTCGATTCTAAACAATTTCTCACTTTGCGGATTTTCTCACTCTCATATAATTTGTGAGTAAAAATGTTTGAAAAGGTGAAACAGTTTGCACCGCTTCACTAGTGAAAAATTGTTTAGAATTGGCATGAAGTTTCTATATAAGGAAGTGATTTTCCGGTCCCCTTCGAATTCACTATAAGTAGGTTCGACTGACTGGTCCTTATTTGTAGGAAGACAATTTTATAATCAGATTGTCAAAGGCTGAACTCCTAAATCGATAGTAATATAGCCGAAGATATCACAAAAAAAATTTGGCGTGTCGCAGGTGGGGTTAAGGTTCAGACTACCCCCTGCGACACGCCATAGGTGCTTCTAATCGGAATGAAATTTCGGATTTGATATTTCCGACCATAGTACTATCGATTTTAAGTATTAGATGAAAATAATAGTTTTAGTTTTTGCATATTTCTAAAGGATGGTAGTTAAGTGGATTCTTTAAGTGGTATAAAAGTTTACGATAAATCTTTTATTCATACTGAAAAAAATTAAACAACATTAATTCTAATAAAAAAAAAACCTCGTTTGTAAAACATACTTTAGATATCCAAGTGAATTTTTGAGAAATCGTGGCTTTCCATAAGCAAAAACCAAGACCAGACTGAAGAACTGCAGTTGTACTTCAAACTTGAGTCATCGTTCCTTTAAAATATACACCTAAAACTAATTAAAAATCTAAGGCCTTAGCTTTTTTGGTTTATTCTCCGGTAAAGAAATTAGGGCCGACCTTTTTAATTATATCTATAAAATTTTCGAAAAAGCCTTGTTTATATATGTAGTATTGCCAAAATCGAAGCAAATCGTGGCTTTAAATGTGCAAATAGTAAGACTGGATCAAAGAATTGCTGTCGTACTTGAAACACTATCCAAATTCAGGAAAATCAATAGGGGTATTCGCTCTTAAGTGTATGTGAAGTTACAAGGGTCTAGAAAGTACACAAAATACAATTGCAATAACAAATCACTCAGAAATTGATGTTACAATATTATTACAACCCTACAACATTTGCAGATGATTGTAGAAAACAAGTGGTGTAAGGGTGAGATAAGTGTAAGCGTTTGACAGTTGAATTTGAGATTATGTTTCTCAAATTGATAGATTTTTTGTTTATACCAAGGTCTGAAACCGATTAAAATAACGTTCCGGTTTCGGTTTCGGTTCTTGCAACGTGTTTTGGATTCGGTTCCGGTTTCGTTCTTCAAAATTTGTTTCGGTTTCGGTTACGGTTTCCAAATAAAAACACGAAAAAAAAATTTTACTACTAAAATACTCAAGTACCTATGTACCTGCGAAATACGTCTGAATTTTTATAACTTTTTTCCTGCGGCCATGATGGGATTTCTCCAATGTAATAATACATTTATTAACGCTATGCATGGATGAAATTTCTGCAAAACAAATTCCTAAAGTTACCTCTACTTTTTTATTAAAAAAATATTAAAATGGAAGCCAAATGAAATGTATAAATCGTTAAAAACATTAAAATTAGTGGCGCTTTCTGAGACAAGCCTGAACATTTCTTTTTCGGATCTCGTAAATTTGTTTCGATCGCTTTATTCAACTATAGTCAAACTTCCTCTTTCAGAATTTTGATACTGATGTCAAAACGTGGCTCCACAATCTTCCATGAAAACTTTCAGGGTACCTGTTTGTAAAAGGAAGTACCCATGTGCCCACTCACAGAAGTAAGGTATTGAAAAAATTCAAAACCGTTTGGAACCGGTTCCGGCTTTTGAAACGGTTTCGGTTTCGGTCTTTTCCAGATCAAAATAACGGTTAAGGTTTCGGTTTCGGTTTTGAAAAATGAATCGGTTTTAATCGGTTACGGTTAAGGTGTCGGTTTCGGTTTCAGTCCTTAGTTTATACATACGTCTTTTGCACTTAAAACCTTCGAGAGGATAATTAGCGATTATCTCTCCTCTACTATTGATAGCAACCTTATTTCTAGCTATCAACATGCATACACCAAAGGTAAATCAACGGAAACTGCGCTCCACAGCCTAGTCTCTATTGTTGAAAAATCATTGCACGAAAAGGAGTACTGTCTCGTGGCCTTTCTGGACATCGAAGGGGCTTTCAACAATATAAGGCCGGAGGCTATTAACACTGCTTTAACAAACCTGGGCATAAATAGGTCTCTTATTGGACTAATTGATCAACTACTAAAGGGAAGGAAAATAGTTTCTTCACTGGGAACAGTTGATCTTTCACGCTATGTCACAAGAGGAACGCCTCAGGGTGGTGTTCTCTCCCCGCTCCTATGGAACCTCACCGTAAACTCGCTGCTACGAGACACAAAGTGGGGGGGCGGGAAGATAGTGGCATATGCAGACGATTTAGCTATTGCATATAGGGGCAAATTCCCACAAACCCTGTGTGACTTGATGCAAGTAGCACTGCGAGAAGTTTCTTCATGGTCCTCTCGCTGCGGACTTAGCATCAACCCGGGAAAGGTGGAGCTTGTCCTTTATACCAGGCGGTACAAAATACCACCGTTGAACCTACCAGAACTAGATGGCGTGCGCCTGAACTTAGCTGACAAAGCCAAATTCCTAGGCACAGTTCTAGATAGAAAGCTTAACTGGAAGGAGAATGTCATCCAGCGCCAGAGGAAAGCGTGCATTGCACTTTACACGTGTAAAAGAGCCATTGGCAAAAAATGGGGGCTCAGCCCCAAAATTTGCAGATGGATCTACACTGCGATAATCCAGCCAATTATGCTGTATGGAGTCGTGGTATGGTGGCCTGCGCTAGGAAAGGCAACAAACCTAAATCTGTTAGGAAAAGTCCACAGATCGAGCATGATCTGTATAAGCGGGGCGTTAAGAACAACGCCCAATGAAGCTCTCCAGGCCATTCTTGGCTTTTTGCCACTCGATCTGGAAGGGTACCGGGCAGCAGCAGCATCGGCTGTGCGTCTAAGGGAAACGTCCGTCTGGGGCGCAAGCACTATTGGACACTCCTGTATTCTAAGATCTTACAGCTTTCTCCCTCTGAGCACAGATCGGTGTGCGACCACAACAGACGGAGATTGTTGTTTTAGAATAAACATTTCCAGCAGGGAAGACTGGGAGAACATAGATCGGTGTCCCGCTACTAATGGCGGCACTTGTATATACACCGACGGCTCGAAGTTAGACGGCAGAGTCGGAGGAGGGGTTTACTCAAGGGATTTGGACCTAGAACTCTCCTTTAGACTACCTGATCACTGCAGCGTCTTCCAGGCTGAAGTTTCTGCAATCATGGACGCCGTGACTTGGATAGGTGAACGTACCATCGGACAGGATATCTGTATTTTCAGCGACAGCCAAGCGGCCATCAAATCCCTTGGCTCTTACTCGTTCAACTCTGAACTGACGCTCAGCTGTCGTCGATCTCTTCAAGAGATGGCCCAACAGAACCGCGTGAACCTCACATGGGTCCCGGGACACAGGGACATTGAGGGAAACTGTAGGGCAGACGAACTTGCCAGGCAGGGCACGACCAAGCAGATTCTTCAAGATAAAGAGCGCATAGGTATGCCGTTTGCCACGTGCAAGCTAATGCTGAAGGAGCATACACTCCGCGAAGCCAACGAAAGATGGCTACAAGCCCCAGGGTGCCGGATATCCAAGCAAACCTGGCCAAAATGCGATCTTAAAAGATCTAGACACATATACGCCCTAAAAAGGAAGGAAATCTCCATATTAATAGGTGTTTTAACCGGGCACTGCCTTATTGGTAGGCACGCAGCAAGGCTAGACGTTCCCTACCGACGATGCTGCAGGAGTTGCAAAGATGATGAGGAAGAGGAAACGGTGGAGCACCTCATCTGCAACTGCCCGGCCTTAAGCGGAGCGAGAAGGCGCTCTCTGGGAGTTCCCTTCCTGGTTAGCTTAAGCCAGGTCGCGGAGCTAGACATAAAGGACTTGATGGCCTTCATCAAGTTATCAAAATGGTTCGAGGAGGGGTAGCGGTGTCGGTTAGGAGTGTCAGTCCCGGGTTTCGGCTATATGGAGAGTCCCGACAGCACTGGGATTTTCCATACGGCCGGGCCCCGGGATTGACTTTCCTAGTGTTTGGTGGTATCACAACGGGCCTTTTATTACTGGCCTAGGTGTGCCTTTGCGGCAGCCACTTCTACCTACCTACCTACCTTATACATATGTCAATTTGGAGTGTATTGGGGTGTGGTTGCTGTGTGACCTTGCCCAATCCCGACTCTTGCGTCCTCGTTCGTACACTCTGGGCAACGTGAGCTATATAGGCTCGCGGCAGAAAGAGAGGGAGCCCCGGTGGGGCCACTCTGACATACTTGGTTTAAGGGCTCACCGAGGTCTTTTGTGCAGCGTCTGTTCACCATGAGGTGCGGCTGCAAGCGGGCGTCTGTCTTGAAGCAAGCGGCTCGCTATATAAATGTGTAAATATTCTCAAAAAAAAAACCCCGAAACGGGTTGTGCGCTGGGTTTGGGACCCGCCACGTAAACAACCTAATTCCAATGAAAATTAAAAGTACAAAGCCTCGGATGAGAACCCCCTTTAATCTTGACGACCCGGCAAAACGAATTATGGACTACGAGAAGGATATTAGGGCATGTACGTGGAATGTCCGGACCCTTTCTAGGGAGCGTACCGCTGCCCGACTGGTTGATGTCCTCGCGAACGCAAAGGCTGACATCACCGCCCTGCAGGAAATGCGATGGACGGGGCAAGGAAAGACGACCATCGGTCCTTGTGACGTATACTACAGTGGCCAGACACGCGGCAAAGCGTGGTGTAGGTTTTGTGGTGGGAGAGAGACTTCGCCGCCAAGTACTAGCGTTAACTCCTGTTGACGAGCGTCTCGCTGCGATCCGCATCGAGGTTTTTCAACATAACATTTATCTGCGCCTATGCGCCGACTGAGGAGACGGACGACGCAGAGAAGAACTCCTTCTACGATAAACTTGAACAAGCCTATGATCGCTGCCCCCTGCATGATATCAAAATCGTGCTCGGCGACTTTAATGCATAGGCCGGCAATTCCTTTCCTGGGAGGAAAACTCCAATGCTTTAACATAGCAAGCGCTCTCTCCGTGCCGACTACTGCTTTAATGCCAAGGTGGGCAAGGAAGGAGCCTTTGGCCTACAGTTGGAAAATTCAGTATCCACGATATAACATCCCCCAACGGCACTAGGTTGATTGACTTCGCCGCTTCCCGCAATATGGTCATCAGTAGTACCAGGCTCCAGCATAAGCGAATACACCAAGCCACCTGGCTGTCCCCTGATCAAAGAACAAGCAACCAGATTGATCATGTCATGATCGACGGCAGACACAGCTCCACCGTTCTAGACGTGCGTACCCTACGCGGTCCCAATATCGACTCGGACCATTATCTTGTTGCAACCAAGATACGCACACGCCTCTGTGCAGCGAAGAAAGTACGCACAGTAACGGAAGGAAAGTTTGACGTCGAGAAGTTGCGCGTGACACAGACAGCTGATCATTTCTCCACTCGACTCTCACACCAGCTATCGGAGAGCAATCCTCGACCTAACCATGCAACCGAGCAATGGAAGCATATCTCTCACTCATTACGTACCGCCGCTGAAACCACTATACGGTTTCAGCGAGTCCGCAAGAACAACTGGTACGATGAGGAATGCACCACAGCCTCGGACAAAAAGGACGCTGCCTACAAGGAGACATTGCGAACGGGCGCAACCCGCAGTGTATGGCAACAATATCGTGAGGCAAAGAAGGAAGAGAGACGCCTTTTCAGAAAAAAGAAAAGTGAGGCCGAAAGGCGTGAGTGTGAGGAGCTTGAGATGCTGGCTGACAGGAATGATGCCCGAAAATTCTATGAAAAGATCCGGCGGATGACGGAAGGTTTTAAGACCTGGGCAAGCTCCTGTAAGGACAATAATGGCGACCTGGTAACCGACGTACAAAGTGTACTTAAATTATGGAGGGAGCACTTCTCCTCACTGCTAAATTGCGAGGGAGACGTCGAACCCGATACCTCAATCCCTGACGATGAAAAAGTCGTCCCACCACCTGACTATGATGAAGTGAGGATAGCTATATCCCGGCTCAAAAACAACAAAGCGCCTGGAAAAGACGGACTACCCGCCGAGCTTTTCAAACACGGAGGCGAAGAGCTGGTAAAAAGCATGCATCAGCTTATGCAGAATATGGTCAGACGAATGCATGCCTCCGGATTGGAATTTAAGTGTGCTTTGCCCAATCCACAAGAAATGCGATCCCGCTAACCGCACCAACTACCGCGGAATCAGTCTTCTTAATATCGCATATAAGGTTCTTTCTAGCGTGTTGTGTGAAAGGCTGAAGCCCATCGTAGACAAACTGGTTGGACCTTATCAGTGTGACTTTAGACCTGGTAAGTCTATCATCGACCAGATTTTCACGATACGCCAAATCCTGGAGAAAACTCATGATAAAAGAATCGACACACCATCTCTTTGTCGATTTCAAAGCCGCTTTTGACAGCACAAGAAGGAGTTGCCTGTATGCCGCCATGTCTGAATTTGACTTCCCTGCAAAGCTTATACGGCTTTGCCAAATGATGTTGAGCAATACCAACAGCTCCGTCAGAATCGGGGAGGACCTCTCTGAGCCATTTGAAACCAAACGAGGCTTTAGACAGGGCGACTCCCTTTCGTGCGATTTCTTCAACTTGATGCTGGAGAAGATAATTCGAGCAGCAGAGCTAAAACGCAATGGTACAATCTTTTACAAGAGCGTGCAATTGCTGGCGTATGCCGATGATATTGATATCATTGGCCTTAACAACCGCTGTTAGCGCTGCCTTTTCTGGACTGGATAAGGAAAAGTGGGTCTTGCCGTGAACGAGGACAAGACGAAGTATTTGCTGTCATCAAAGAAAGAATCGGCGCACCTGTGCCTTGGCAGCCATGTCACTGTTGATAGTTACAAATTTGAAACTGCGAGGGACTTCGTCTATTTGGGAACCAGTATCAACACCGAAAATAATATCAGTCTAGAAATCCAGCGTAGAATCACTCTTGCCAACAAGTGCTACTTTGGACTGAGTAGGCAATTGAGAAGTAAAGTTCTCTCTCGAAGAACAAAGATCACGCTCTATAAGTCTCTCATCATACCTGTCCTGATGTATGGCTCAGATTCATGGACAATGTCAAGAGAAGATAAGATGGCCCTTGGAGTATTTGAGAGAAAAGTTCTCCGGAAGATTTATGGTCCTTCTCGTGATGCCAACGGCGAGTATCGAAGGAAATTTAACGATGAGCTGTACGAGCTCTACGCAGATCTGACCATAGTCCAGCGAATTAAAGCCCAAAGACTCCGCTGGCTGGGCCATGTTATGCGAATGGACAAAGAAGCTCCAGCACAGAAGGTTTTCCTATCGTCGCCTGAATTCGGCAGCAGAGGAAGGGGGAGGCCTCGACTGAGATGGAAACAACAGGTGGAGGATGACTTGAACTCCCTTGGGGTTTCCAATTGGCGTCAGTTATCGCTAAAAGGAATGACTGGCGTGCTTTGATATGCAACGGCCAAAATCGCTTAGGCGGTTAAGCGCCAATAAATGATGATGACATATGTCAACTACTCTTTTCTGTGCTTCTTGGCATTTTGCGTGCGCAGTTTTTTTAAATCAAAATAAAAATCAGCTGATTGTTGTAACTCCATCATAACAAGGTGCGCTCACGCTCATCTAAGTTACACTTACAATTGTACATTGCATACACTAAAGAGCGAATACCACTAATGTCAAATAATGGCAAAAATCTTACACGATCGAATTTGTGGGTTTAGATGAAATTAAGGGATGTCTCAGCAGATATTTTGGAAAATACTTATCAGTTCTGAGATCTTTGGACATTTCTTAGTAAGAATGGCTTTTTTCCCGGCTAATTTATGACAACTTTAAGAAATCGTCTTTTTCTTGTAAATCCAGGTCGCCCGACCACTTTGCGACGTGGCATTTTCAGTTTTTGGTGTTAGTTTAGGCTAACCTATTCTTCATTCAGAAGCAGTGTGATTAGATATGTAAAAAGCAAAATCACTTTTATTTTTCGAGTCTCCATAGGGAAATCTGAACTTTGACCCCCATGCGACATGCCTAAACCATATCCAATCGGGATAAAATTTATGTGCGATATAGTTGACCGTGGGGTAACCTATCTAAGGGGTGAGTCTTGACTTTTGATAATAAGGACCACCCTAAAATGTTTATCTCAAAAACAAACAAGGATATCTATGTAAATTAGGGGTATCTCAAATTAAATTAAAAGCTTTATTTTGGCACTATTTTGTAAATATGCATTGTACAATTAATCGGCCCTCGTTTTGACCGTTATCTTCATACCCTAATCATCCGCTATCATGAAATATTATTTACATCAAATTCTAATACGTACTAAATATACCTCAAGAATAGCATCAAAATCGTTCATGCCGTTCCCGGGCAGTTCGGTTACAAACAGTACACGAAAATTTTATACATACATACATATATATAAATGTAGTACCTACCCGCTGTTATATCACAATTATCCACATTTTGTTTAAAATCACAAATTTGTCTCACAATATCGAACAGTAAACCATCCGAACATTTGAACTCAAATACATCTCCATCCAGGCACAGAAAGTATTTCGAACATTCGCTGTTTGTCCAAATTTTATGAACTGCCCGATGAGGATCACGATAGAAGCGATCATTTGTTAAACACTCAATATTTTGACGTGTGCTACGTTTGAATATGTTTGAGGCCTGTGCTAAAAAGTGCGAGAAATAAAACAAAAAATCAGCCGAAAGCCTCTGTTGGTAGTGCTGCTTTAGTTATAGTTTATATATTAATTTTGTTTGTATATAAACTTTTATAAAATAAAATATAAAACGAAAAATTTGTATTTTGTTTAAGTAGTAACATTAGAGTGAGCCAAAAAGCGGCTTGTGGGAGGTTAGGTTTAAGTGGGTAGCTCTTCAAAAAAAAAAGGTAGTCATATTCTCAGAAGTCCTGCAACAAAAAAGGAAGGCAAAGGAACAGCAAGAAAAACAGAGTGCAAAATAAAAATAGTACAAAATTCATATTTCAATGTGAAAACTTATATTATGACTTTGATTGTTGCCACAATATCTCTAATCTTGGCTTGCGTCATTTATTGACGCTTAACCGCCTAGGCGATTTTGGCCGCTTCGTATTAATGCACGCCAGGCGTTCCTTTTAACGCCACAATATCTCACAACTAGGTATAAAATGTCTGGTTATACTTAGACTTGGTTATTTGTTAAAATACTTATTTGATTGGTTACGTAAGTGTCGACGCATATATGTATTCACGCAGTTACATTCACTCATATTGTATGAACTGTCCAATATAATGCGTATCTCAAGCAATGGAAAAATTGCAACTAAAACAATAAATAAATCAAACATGGAAATAAAAAAATGTAAATATATTTCAAATGCACTTCAGCTCAGGTGAGATAAAATATTTAAGCATCAAAATGGTAAAGCATTCGCAAACAGTGGCTGAACCGTTTTACGAAGAAAGGTGGCATTAGCCATCCGTTAATTTAAAAAGGATTAACCCATCATAAAAGAGAGTGGGGACTTGCCCAATATTTGCGTTATTTCATCTAAATAACTTAATTTTTTTTCAACAAATGTACATTGTACATACATATCTCTAATGAGCTAAAATGTACCACTTTTATTCTAAATCCGTTAAACCGTTTTCACGCAATAACTAACTAAATAAACCTACATTTTTTAAAGGGACAATTTCCACGGCCATTTTTGATGTGCTAATCCTGTGTAACAAAAAGTCTCTGGAAGAAACATTCATAGAAACTTAACTTTCTCTACCGCTGAAAAATCAACTGGTTTGTTAACCTTTTTTAAATTATTCACAGACAAGAGGTGAATCTACCTCGAGATCTATCGTTTTAAAGGTGGTACCATGGTTTTAACAAACAAAAACTATAAACGTAAATAAATCGGAAGGGGAAAATTCCCCATTTTGGTACCTAGAACGTTTGTCAGGGCGTATGAGTAACATATCTAAATAGTTCAAATGACGTTAACCGACATTCACTTGATTACGTTTGTTCCGGTGTTGTCTTTGTCATAGACGTTTTTGTTTTTTGTTTTATTTCCTTTTTTGTCACATTCTCAATCTCTCTCCATCACAGGTTAGAAGACCGGGCCTGACTGGATTCAGTAAAGCGGGCTACCCACCTGCTTAGAAATGCCTCAAGAAAAAAACGATCATATATTTCTTATACCTGGTCAAGAAATTTTGACGTTTATGGCATTTTCCATTTTATTGCAGATTATTATTATAAAAATGTATAAAACATGTGTAGCGCAGTATATACTCATCTTCGCCGTGAAACTGCAAGTTTACCTCAAGAAATATATACGAGCATATTTATTTCTTGAGGTAAACCGGCATTGCCAACCATCGAAAATTGTAGTATTTTTTCTTATGAGCTGAGTATTGGCTCAAGAAAATCTGACGTGTGAAAACAGTTCTTGACCATTTCTTGAGCGTTTTTTTATATGGAGTTTGACATTTCTTGGCAGGTGAGTAGCCCGCTTAACGGTGAATATAAATTTTTTCTTCAAACAAATTGTGTGAAAGAAAAGTGAACAAGACTCCGGTTTGACAGATGACATATCACAATTATCTAAAATCTGGATACACTGTGGGACACGCCTCTGCTCAAAAACAACTTTTAGAATCGTCATGAGTGAAGGTGGGGTGCAATAGAACCATACGCAATAACGCCATATGGCTTTATTTTTCAAACCATTTCCCATTCGCTTAAATTCCGAAACGAAATAAAGCCAGACCGAAAATTCCCTCTGAAGCGGGCTACCCACCTGCCAAGAAATGCCTCAAGAAAAAAACCAGCATATATTTCTTATGCCTGGTCAAGAAATTTTGACGTTTATGGAATTTTCCATTTTATTGCAGATTATTATTATAAAAATGTATAAAACATGTGTAGCGAAGTATATAGTCATCTTTGCCGTGAATCTGCATGTTTACCTCAAGAAATATATACGCGGATATTTATTTCTTGAGGTAAACCGGCGTTGCCAACTATCGAAAAGTGTGGTATTTTTTCTTATGAGCTGAGTATTGGCTCAAGAAAATTTGACGTATGAAAACGTTTCCTGACCATTTCTTGAGCGTTTTTTTATATGGAGTTTGACATTTCTTGGCAGGTGAGTAGCCCGCTTAATAAAGAAATGTCAAACTCCATATAAAAAACGCTCAAGAAATGTTTTCACACGTCAAATTTTCTTGAGCCAATACTAAGTTCCTATGAAAAAATACAGCACTTTTCGATAGTTGACAACGCCGGTTTACCTCAAGAAATAAATAAAAAAAAATAAAAAACTAATGGCGGCGATATACCAACAGGTTATCATAACCTCTAACGAGATTTTTAGCCGAGCTTCTCTTTCCAACTTGTGGGGTGTTGCTTTTGAGTTTTTCCTACAAGTTGGCGGGACCTACAGTTTTTTGCCGACTCCGAACGGCACTTGCAAAGCAAATGAATTTTTTGCTGAGAAGCTTCTCATGGCAGAAATACACCCGGAGAGTTTGCCAAACTACTGCCGAGGGGCGACCCCGTTTAGAAAAATTCTTTTTCTAAATAATTTTTGATGTTACTTTTGTCGGGCATCGAACCGCCACGACTTGGTGTAGAAGGCCGAACACTTAACCGCTACACCACGGCGGCCGCCTCATCATAATAAATAAGCTCATGTATATTTCTTGAGCTAAACGTGCAGATTAGAGCGTATCACCAAAAAAAAGTCGGCCGTACCTCCCCTCATATGAAGTGCTTTTGAAAATCATTAAAAAAAATTATTTTTTTTTTTCTGGCAACCCTAGATGTCGCCCAATTGCATTTTTCTTCATATCTTCGGCATTTATTGTCGGATTTTAAAGTGTGATATCACAACGAAACGCATGAGCTCAATGAACTTTCTTGAGAAAAAACCTCCTCTTTGAGACGAAAAAATTGATGTGTCAAACTTTAAAATCCGACAACAAATGCCAAAGATTTGAAGAAAAATGTAATTGGGCGACATCTAGGGTTGTCACAAAAAAAAAAAATGTTTTAAATGTTTTTCAAAAACACTTCGTATGAGGCGAGGTACGGCCGACTTTTTTTTTTGCCTGTAAGCCCGAGACGCTCTAGTGCAGATCCACGGCAAAGGTGCGTACATGTTTCGCTAAACATGTTTTATACATTTTTATGAGTTTAATTTGCGAAAAAGTAGAAAATTTGGTAAACGTCAAAATTTCTTTACCAAGCACAAGATATATATGGGTCATTCCATATGGAAAATAAGTCAACACCTATTTTTTTATTTCACCCATAGTGTTCAATTTTTGAGTTATGAATTTTTGAATTTTTCATTACTTTCTAGTTCGTGAACCAATTGACGGAATTGGATCAAATTTTAGGACTGGCCTAATGAATGTTAGATCTATCTAAAAAAATCTAAAATTAATTTTTTTTTTTAATTTTTTACAAAATTTTTATAAACAATTTGTAATTGAGGAAGAAGAGTCTCTTTTAATTTCTTTTTTCTCCCCAATAATCATAAATTGGTCTTTTAATAATTTTCAGTAAAAATTTCAGAGTGGTCATTTAAACTGTTGTTGAGTTACACGAAGTTATGTACATTTTGGCCTACCCTGCGATCAATAGTTCACGTAACGTTATACATAACTTCGTATAACTCAACAACCATTAAATGACCACTCTGAAATTTTTACTGAAAATTATTAAAAGACAATTTATGATTAAATAAAAAAAAACCAAATTCAACTTACTCTTTTTCCTCAATTACAAATTGCTTATAAAAATTTTGTAAAAAATTAAAAAAAAAAAATTTTAATTTTACGTTTTTTTTTTTTGATAGATCTAACATTCATTAGGCCAGTCCTAAAATTTGATCAAATTCCGTCAATTGTTTCACGAACTAGAAAGTAATGAAAAAATTCAATTTTCAAAACGCCTAAATTTCAAAAAATCATAACTCAAAAAATTGACCACTATGGATGAAATAAAAAAAATAGGGGTTATCCCCGAGCATAGTCCTATCGATTAAGGTTATTAGATAAAAAAAATCTTTTTCAATTTTGAGTCTCCATAGGGCAATCTGGACTTTTCAGGATTTTTCTCGAAAACGTTAGTATTTATTTAAGGAAATTGTTTTTTTACCGGTTGTTTGTCACGAAGTTCCCCATCGACAAACAAATTATTTATTTTTGTAAAGCCAATAGTCAGGTCTACAATTTGCTCTCTGGTAGTTTTTAGAAAAAACTTAGGTACCGTTTTCTAAAAAAAAAAAAAATTTATTTTGACCTTTGATCCCGAATAACTTTTTTAGCACACATAGAATTGATAAGGGCTTTTGAAGTTATCTCTCTGACGGCGAATCTAAAATTTCTACAAAAATTCGTCTCTGTCGGAATTTGTTTTTTTTTTTAAATGTCTAATTTTTCCGGACTAGATAAGCAGCTAAATTTGTTTACTCCAATAGTTTGGCAATATTAAAGCAAATAATAGATCAGTCCTAAAGAGTCTAAAGTAGCAATTTTGTACAGTATTTTTTCGAAATTTCAAAAAAGAAGAAAAAAAAAAACAATTTCTTTTTTTGCCCAGTCTAATGTACCTTTGCATGTACTATATCTTCATTGAATTTTGTAATAGTGGAGAAATTACCGAATTGTTTGGCATTCAAACTTGTTAGCACAACCAACATTAAAAACAAATACAGCGAATTTGTTGTTGTAGTACACCTTGCAGGCGGTATGTTGAGTTTTAAACGCCACCAATCACTCGTAACATCTGTTACTGTAACGTCACTCACTTCATTATTATCACCGTTAATTTGCTTGTTGGTCATAACAACAACATTATCATTATTCGTATTATTATTATTGCTATTATGCGTTGTGACCTTGATTGTGTTACAATTTGGAAAGCTTTTTAGCGATTGCATTTTCTTTACTAGTTGTTGTTATTGTTCACGAGTTCATCACCGTTAGTTCAATAATATTTGAAACCTGTTTGCTGCGAAATCTTTTCACAAAACACAAAACAACAATGAAAACAAAAATAACCACCAAAGTACGTAATTCACTTCCGGACACTGGTTTTAGCGCGAAGTATTCAACTTTTCTATGCAACCGATCACTTGTAGACGCGTGCGACAACTAAAAGTCACCCAGTGGTGATGTTGCACCTTTATAGGTGCGCATCTCATTTAGGCGCCGATCGGTTGATGCATATTTTGCTGTAACAAGCTTTCACCATCACTCTGGTCCACGATCATGCGACATGAGTAAGAGTATATGTGTGGAATTCACTTTTACTATCATTGGTAAAGAGTCTGATTAAGTATAGTTAGAAGATTGAGAGCCTAAACCTCACAGTGCTTTCGCTTTGATTGCCACTTCAGTGATTTTCATCGAATCCGACACAAGTTTGGAGATCCTCGGTATTCAGCGATAAGTGGACAAAAGAAATATTAACAAATCTCTTAACTTGACCTTGGCAATGCAAAGGCATGCCGGTTAAATAGGTATGACAACAACAACATTAAGAGGAACTTCAAACCAGGTTCCAGATCGTTCATCTCCTCATCTTCATCGAATCCCGAAGGTTTTTGGCAATCTCGGGATTTAAAATTACAATCCTGGGATTTTTCGGGATTAATTCAGAGGCCTTAAAGTTTTGTTTAAAAAATATGATAGTAGTATGAGAAGTCACATCTAAAACCTTTGGGAGAGGCATCAAAAGACGCCTTTAAACCGCGGTATGAATAATCCGTAACAGTAGACTCGATATTTTATTTCTGCCAAGAGATATTTCCAACTGAGATCTGACATGATCTGCATTAGCGGCGCGCTAAGAACAACGCCCAACGAAGCACTCCAGACCATTCTAGGCATTTTGCCATTCGATCTGGAAGCGTACCGAGCAGCAGCGGCAGCGGCTCTGCGCCTAAGGGAAACGTCTGGCTGGGGCGCAAGCACAACTGGACACTCCAGTATTCTGGGATCTTACAGTTTTCTCCCTCTGAGCACAGATCGATGTGCGGCCAAAACAGTCGGAGACAGCTGCTTCAAAACGAACATACCCAGTAGGGAGGAATGGGAGAAGATGGATCGCTGTCTCGCTACTAATGGCGGAATTTCTTTTTACACTGACGGCTCGAAGCTAGACGGCAGAGTTGGAGGAGGGGTTTATTCTAGGGATCTGGAACTTGAGGTCTCCTTTAGACTACCTGATCATTGCAGCGTCTTCCAGGCTGAAGTCTCAGCAATCTTGGATGCCGCGATTTGGATAAGTAAACGCGCTATCGGCGAGGACATCGTTATTTTCAGCAGCAGCCAGACGGCAAAGCTCTTGGCTCTTATCCGTTCAACTCTGAACTGGCGCTCAGCTGTCGTCGATCTCTTCAAGAGCTGGCCCAACAGAACAGCGTGAACCTCACAAGGGTCCCGGGACATTGAAGGAAACTGTTAGGCAGACGAACTTGCCAGGCAGGGTACGACCAAGCAGGTTCTTCAGGATAAAGAGCGCTTAGTTAGGTATGCCGTCTGCCACATGCAAGCTAATGCTGAAGGAGTACACACTGACACACAGGGTGCCGGACATCCAAACAAACCTGGCCAAAAGGGGATCATAAAAGATCAAGAGACATTCACGCCCTAAGAAGGAGAGAAATCTCCATATTAATAGGTGTTTTAACTTATTGGTAGGCACGCAGAAAGGCTAGGTGTGCCCTACCGACGATGCTGTAGGAGCTGCAAGGATGATGAGGAAGAGGAAACGGTGCAGCACCTCATCTGCAACTGCCCGGCTTTAAGCGGCGCGAGAACGCGCTTTATGAAATGTCAAACTCCATATAAAAAACGCTCAAGGATTGGCCAAGAAATGTGTTCACACCTCAAATTTTCTTCAGCCAATACTCAGCTCATAAGAAAAAAAAACTGCAATTTTCGATGGTTGGCAACGCCGGTTTATGAAATAAATATGCTCGTATATATAAATATGCTCGTATATATTTCTTGAGGTAAATGTGCAGACTTCGCCGCCAAGTACTAGCGATCCGCATCAGGGCGAGGTTTTTCAACATAACATTTATCTGCGCCTATGCGCCGACTGGGGAGACGGACGACGCAGAGAAGGACTCCTTCTACGATAAACTTGAACAAGCCTATGATCGCTGCCCCCTGCATGATATCAAAATCGTGCTCGGCGACGTTAATGCCAAGGTGGGCAAGGAAGGAGTCTTTGGTCCTACAGTTGGAAAATTCAGTCTCCACGATATAACATCACCCAACGGCACTAGGTTGATTGACTTCGCCGCTGCTCGCAATATGGTCATCAGTAGTACTAGGTTCCAGCATAAACGAATACAACAAGCAACCTGGCTGTCCCCTGATCAAAGAACAAGAAACCAGATTGATCATGTCATGATTGACGGCAGACATAGCTCCACCGTTCTGGAAGTGCATACCCTGCGTGGTCCCAATATCTTCACGGACCATTATCTCGTCGCAGCCAAGATACGCATACACCTCTGTGCAACGAAGAAATTGCGCACAGTAACGGAAGGAAAGTTTGACGTCGAGAAGCTGCGCATGACACAGACAGCTGATAATTTCACAACTCGGCTCTCACACCTGCTATCAGAGGGCAATCCTCGACCTAACGATGTAACCGAGCAATGGAAGCATATCTATCACTCATTGCGTATCGCCGCTGAGGCCACTATAGGGTTCCAGCGAGCCCGCAAGAACAACTGGTACGATGAGGAATGCAGCACTGCCTCGGACAAAAAGGACGCTGCCTTTTGTTGCGAACGGGCGCAACCCGCAGTGTATGGCAACAATATCGTGAGGCAAAGAAGGAAGAGAGACGCGTTTTCAGAAAAATGAAAAGTGAAGCCGAAAGGCGTGAGTGTGAGGAGCTTGAGATGCTGGCTGACAGGAATGATGCCCGAAAATTCTATGAAAAGATCCGGCGGATGACGGAAGGTTTTAAGACCGTGGCAAGCTCCTGTAAGGACAATAATGACGACCTGGTAACCGACGTACAAAGTGTACTTAAATTATGGAGCGAGCATTTCTCCTCACTGCTAAATTGCGAGGGATGCGTCGCACCCGATACCCCAATCCCTGACGATGGAAAAGTCGTTCCACCACCTGACTATGATGAAGTGAGTATAGCTATATCCCGGCTCAAAAAAACAAAGTGCCTGGAAAAGACGGACTACCCACCGAGCTGTCAAACACGGAGGCGAAGAGCTGCATACCTCCGGATTGGAATTTAAGTGTGCTCTGCCCAATCCACAAGAATGGCGATCCCGCTAACCGCACCAACTACCGTGGAATCAGTCTTCTTAATATCGCATATAAGGTTCTTTCTAACGTGTTGTGTGAAAGGCTGAAGCCCGTCGTAGATAAACTGATTGGGCCTTATCAGCGTGGCTTTAGACCTGGTAAGTCTACCATCGACCAGATTTTCACGATACGCCAAATCATGGAGAAGACCCATGATAAAATAATCGACACACACCATCTTTTTGTCGAATTCAAAGCCGCTTTTAGCAGCGCAAGAAGGAGTTGCCTGTATGCCGCCATGTCTGAATTTGACTTTCTCTGAGCCATTTGAAACCAAACGAGGCTTCAGGCAGCGCGACTCCCTTTCGTGCGATTTCTTCAACCTGATGCTGGAGAAGATAATTCGAGCAGCAGAGCTAGGCCGCAATGGTACAATCTTTTACAAGAGCATGCAATTGCTGGCGTATGCCGATGATATTGATATCATTGGCCTTAACAACCGTGCCGTAAGCGCTGCCTTCTCTGGACTGGATAAGGAAGCGAAAAAAGTGGGTCCTGCGGTCAACGAGGACAAGACGAAGTATTTGATGTCATCAAAGGAAGAATCGGCGCACCTGCGCCTTGACAGCCATGCCACTGTTGATAGTTACAAATTTGAAACTGTGAGGGACTTCGTCTATTTGGGAACCAGTATCAACACCGAAAGTAATATCAGTATAGAAATCCAGCGGAGAATCACTCTTGCCAACAAGTGCTACTTTCGACTGAGTAGGCAATTGAGAAGTAAAGTCCTCTCTCGAAGAACAAAGATCACGCTCTATAAGTCTCTCATCATACCTGTCCTGCTTTATTTCTTGAAGTAACCCGGCGTTGCCAACCATCGAAAATTGTAGTATTTTTTCTTATGAGCTGAGTATTGGCTCAAGAAAATTTGACGTGTCAAAACATTTCTTGACCATTTCTTGAGCGTTTTTTGTTATGGACTTTGTCATTTCTTGGCAGGTGAGTAGCCCGCTTAAGCCAGATCGCGGAATTGGACATAAAGGACTTGATGACCTTCATAAAGTCATCTAAGCGGTTCGAGGAGGAGTAACGATGTCGGTTTAGGAGTGTCAGTCCCGGGATTCTGCTATGTGGAAAATCCCAACAGCTCGGGGATTTCCCATGTGGCCGGGTCCCGGTTCTGCCTTTCCTAGTGTTGGTGGTATCACAACGAGCCTTTCAAAACTGGCCTAAGTGTGCCTCTTCGGTAGCCACTTGAACTTAACCTAACCTATTTTCAATTCAGAAAGATGTTTTGCACATAAACGTCCCAATTTTGTGATCGGACTGGGTTAAATTTTAGTTTTTTTGTGCCAATAACTCTTTACTAAAGCGGGCTACCCAACTGCCAAGAAATGCCTCAAGAAAAAAACGAGTATATATTTCTTGTGCCTGGTCAAGAAATTTTGACGTTTATCAAATTATCCATTTTTTTGCAAAATACTCTAATAAAAATGTATAAAACATGTTTAGTGAAATATTTACTTACCTTTGACGTGAATCTGCGCGTTTACCTCAAGAAATATATACGAGCATATTTATTTCTTGAGGTAAAGCGGAATTGCCAACCATAGAAAATTGTAGTATTTTTTCTTATGAGCTGAGTATTGGCTCAAGAAAATCTGACGTGCGAAAACAGTTCTTGACCATTTCTTGAGCGTTTTTTTATATGGAGTTTGACATTTCTTGGCAGGTGAGTAGCCCGCTTAAGAAAAAAACTTTATTTTCCTCTAACGACATTTTTTAGCGGTTACGTGCTGTTGTACATATATAATTACTGTAATTTGAAATGCGGGTGTGCCCTCTAAGGTAAAATTGAAACACTCAAAATTAAATAATTCTTTTTTAATTACTACAAGGCATCCCGGGATTTTATGACACGCGAGGCCCAGGATTCGGGATCGGGATTCCCCGGGCTCGATGCCTTAATCTTCATGAGAGCCCAAATCATAGAAACTGCACAGATGGCCGTTCATCACGTTGTTGCAGGCTCAACAGTATTAGAAAAAGGTTTCTCCTTGATTGATCTGATTCGACACGGCCAATCACGCTTTCCGAACCATATTTTCCGAGGGATAACAGTACGGTGCCACCATAAAACGGTGACATGTCATAGTCCCAAGTGGCAAAATCCCAAATAAAAAAATTGGAATTATGGCACTCCCCTTGCAGTGTCATAATCCCAATTTTTTTACTTGGGACTGTGACACTGTAGGCTGGGTGTCATAAAAATTATACAAAATACCAAGTAAGAAAATTGGGATTATGAAAACCCTCAGCAGTGTCATAATCCCACGTTGTTGGAGACATGAGCTCCAATTTAATTGAATTTTAATCAATTTCCCTAAAAAGCTCAATTTTTATACACATAATAATGAATTTATAATGAATTTACACTAACATATACTTACCTTAAATTCCTTAAATCAACTTATATCATTTTGCTAAAATACCTAAATTTACTTAAATTAACTTAACTCACCTTTTTCAAACACCCTGTAAAATAAGAATTTACTTACTGTTTTCTGCCTTTTAATACTCTTTGTACATTTTCATATTTACATATTTACATACATATATACATACATACTTACCGTTTCCCTGCTGCGCAGGAGACTTAGGAAATTTGCCAAATCAGTTCGTCTGTAACTACCGCCCGCTAACGTTCATAGTTCAAGTGAATAAAGATTGAAGCTAGTAATTTTTAGTTTAAAACCAGTGTATTTTATTTTCAAGTGACGGAACTAAAGTGCAGTGCTAGTGACACCACATACCCCCCCTAAAACCATACTTACCCCCCTGAAAAATTATACATGGTCCATTGCGGCCATCAGTGAATCGGTGACCTATAGAAAAAATTTTCCGAAAAAATTATATTTTATAAGCTAAAATATACAAAAATTGCAAAATTAAAAACTAAATAAAATATTTTTTTTGTGAAAAAAAAAAGAAAAAGTTCTTACTACTTACGGTAATACTAGAGTATACCTACCTGTGCATATACTTACATACCTGTGAATTCAAAAAAAAATACAAAAAGAAAAATTTTCAAAAAAAAATCAAATAAACAGTTATACCGGGTACGCGCCGCGCAAAAAAAAAAAAAAGTGCTGAAATTAAAAGTGAAAAATAAACTAACTAAAATACAAATACACATACATAATATTATTTACAAAAAAAAGTGAGTTATAAATTTTAACAAAAAATTATAAGAGAGAACCGGTCTAGTGTATATAAGTACATACTGCTAATTTAATTTTGCCAAAAAAACAAGAGCAGAAAGTGCAAGTGAACGGTGAAAATAAACAGTTCGTACATACAATATTGAAAAAGGGCACACATTAGACCCATCAAAAAAAAAATTTTTTGTGACAGCGGCTCTAATTTTGTAGCAATATTTGCTATTTTTACTTTACCACGAGCAGTAGACCTGCACAAGTGGTACCCCATCAACCAGCAACAACAAAACGACCCCAAACATCAAAATCAACGGAACACAACACCAAAAGCACGCAATTACAGGAACAACAGCAAATCAGCATACATCAAACCAACAGGTCAAAACAGGTGATACGAAAACAAGAATGCCAAAGTAAGTACACCCAGTACAAAATATTATACATATTCACAAGTACAGCAAATTTACCCACCCTTCGATCGGTAGTTTGAACCGTTCATTTACCCAACAACACCGCATACTCTGGTTAAATAAAACCCATAAAAGGTACAGTCGAACCGTAACCCAATAGTTCGTACATATATATGTACATAATATAAATTGCAATCGAAGCAAAATTTCCTAATCTCATAGCGGCACTTTGGAAAAAAGCTGTACTTGTCCCCTCATATATACATATGTAAATACTGCAACTCATACACTCTTGTATACATATACCTAATTGATTATCATCATTAACTCTCTCACCCAAAATTAGTTGCTACCCAAATATATGTAAATAACCCGTTGCATATATTTTTCGCAACATACAAAAAATCTCAAAAAAAAAAAAACTCAATTTTGCACTAATCTCTGCTGCACAAAGAAGCTCCGCCCATAACTCTAGGTAAAAAACTAAAACTCAATAAAAATTGGTTTTTTCCGTGACCCAGAAAAAAAAATCAAAAAATTTTAACTACCCTAATACACACTTTAAAACGAAGACTTCAATACTCAATACACAAATTAGAACTCAACTTAGCAAAATAATTGCAGCGCAAAGCAATTATAACTCCACCCACTCTTTTTCTTATCTCTCCACGCCATATACATATTTACATACATACCCACAAACTTGTGCTTAGAAGCGCTAAGACAAGTAATTTCCCACCCTCAACACAAAAGCCGCTCATATCCACTTGTTTGTGCAAATTCCGCTACTCCAAATTGCACAGTGGTACAAGGCATCTCAAAAACTGAGTAAAATTACAGTGGTAAAAAACACTTAAATTCTCAGTAAATTTTAGACTCAAATTTAAATTGTAATATGGCGGACGAGAAAAAGGGCCAACCCAAAACCCTAAATCCACAGTCAGGACCCGTTACCCGATCTAAATCCCAGTCGGAAGAGGAATACGGGGCTTTGGACAAAAAATTTTTCTTCGAAATTAACAAATTAGAAAAATTCTGTGAGAAATGGTGGAACTTGGCGGAAACGGACCACTCTGAGACCAGTCTCAAGCTGTACTTGGAGGAACTCAACAAGCGAGTAGACGCAGTGGAATCTGCATACGAAGCGGCACAGCTAGGCAGAACGGAGGAAAAGTTCAGGGCAACATGCGAGGAGGCATACAACACATCACTCGACACAGCGATGAGCACAAAACTCAGGATAAGCGAGTTGATTAGCACCCTACAACCTAGTCAACCAAACTTAAGCCCCATACGGGTGACGCATACCCCCTCTCAACACGAACCCTATCTCAAAGTCCCCGCATGCGACACGGAAGTCTTCTACGGCGGTTATGAAGACTGGCCGTCATTCCGGGATATGTTCACTGCGGTCTACATAAATCACCCAAAATTATCTCAGGCCCAAAAACTCTATCACCTGAGAGCGAAAACCCGAGGCAAAGCAGCTCTTATTATTAAAAAATATCAACTAAATGATCAAAACTTCGAGCTGGCCTGGGGAGCACTCAAATCCCGATACGAGAATCGGAGAATTCTCGTAGATAACCAATTAAAGACCCTATTTAATATGCCCACAGTTTACTCTGAAAATGGTGAAAGAATTCAAGAAATTCAAACCACCATAAATAACTGTATCTCGACCCTAAATGCGAGCGATGTCTCAACTGATAACTGGGACCCCATCCTCGTATTCTTATGCTCATCAAAACTACCTGATGAAACCCTTGCACTCTGGGAACAATCACTCGATTCCAGAAAAGAGCTACCACTTTGGTCGGAGATGGACAAATTTCTCACGACTAGGTACGAAGTGGTAGAGCGACTCGGCACATATAGACCCAATAAACCCCGTAACTCAAACTCTAGCTTCAACCACAGATCTTCGACGCCCCAAAACCAGTCGAATTTCAGGAATAAAACCCAAACATTCCATGTGGACTCAAAGAGGCAACCCTCATGCAAACTCTGTAATCTGAATCACTCATTAATGAGTTGTATGAAATTCAGAGATCTCTCGACTCAAGAGCGAAGCAAATTCGTAAAAGAAAACAATTATTGCACAAATTGTTTAGCTTGCTCACATTTGGAAAGAGATTGTGGTAGCAATTTCACCTGCGTATATTGCCAAAAACGACACCACTCTCTACTTCATTTCCAAACCAAATCAAACTCTCCAAACTCAGCACAGGGGCAACAAAGGAACAAGGCGCAACCCCCAGTTGAAGACCCAGACAGAACATCAACTTCAAAAGATGCCAGTCGAACCCAATCAACTCAGAACCCATTTAAGAAAAACACGACATCGACTCACTTCGCAAGTAGTAGCGAAACCACCCTCTTACCCACAGCTTTAGTCACAGTGTCAGCTAACGGCGAATATCATAAAATTCGTGCACTGATAGACCAAGGCTCCGAAAAAACCTTTGTAGCCTCTAGAATACAAAAACTCCTACAACTACCAACCAAAGAAACCCATTATAAAATATCGGGAATGGGAGGTTCGGTAGTTCAAAACTCGAATAAGATCTGTGAGATAACACTCTGCTCGGCGGATCTGAAAAAGCAAATTAACACTCAAGCCATTTTACTGCCTAAATTGACTCATTTCCTGCCCAGCTTCAAAGTGTCGACAGTAAACTTGAAGGAAATTGCAACATTGCCACTCGCTGACCCTCAATGTTTCACACCCTCAAAAATCGACATGGTTATAGGCAGCGATCTCACTCCCCAAATATTAGTCCAAGGGTTACAAGCCAACGTCAGTGGCTCGTTATTAGCCCAAAATACTATATTTGGGTGGATACTCAGCGGACCCATTAAAGAGACTGTAAATACATTCTCGACTCAAGTACTCGAGAGTCCGGATGATACTCTCAGTACAATACTCCAGCAGTTTTGGCAACAAGAAGAGCTACCCATGACTCAAGCTCTTTCGGAAGATGACAAATTTTGCGAGGAACTCTACCGCAAAACCACTCACCGCCAAGGAGATGGTAGATATGTCGTGAAACTCCCATTCAAAAGGGAATTTCCAAGCACACTTGCCCTGGGACACTCACGTATTGCTGCACAACAACAATACCTCAGCGTTGAGAGATCCCTCGAAAGAAGCCCAGAACTAAGAGAAAAATACTCGGAAGTTTTGGAAGAATATATCAGCCTTAACCATATGGAGGCAACCTCATCCCGCGAGGTCATCGATAAAGGAAAGTATCTTTCTTTCTACCTCCCCCATCATGCTGTCTTAAAACCCGACAGCAAAACAACAAAGGTGCGCGTTGTCTTCAACGCATCTAGAACCACTCATTCTGGAAACTCCTTGAATGACGCTTTACACTCAGGCCCTATACTCCAAAACGACCTAATGCTCGTACTACTCAAATGGCGATTTTTTAAGTACGTATTCAATGGCGATATCGAAAAGATGTATCGCCAAATTCTCGTTCACGAAGAGGATCAGGATTTTCAAAGAATTCTCTTCCGAAGATCCCCACAGCAGCCAATGGAGGACTTCAAATTAAAGACAGTGACGTTTGGCGTCAACTGTGCCCCATATCTCGCGATACGTACTCTGCATCAACTCGCAAAAGACACAAAACCCACCCACCCACTCGCCCATGATATATTGCTACACGAAACCTACGTAGACGATATACTTTCGGGAGAACACACCTTACAGTCCGCTCACGACTCTCTACACGAAGTTATCGAAGTTTTAAAATCAGCCGGTTTTCCACTCAAGAAAATAACGGCAAATAACTCACAATTATTGCAATCCATTCCAGAATCTGATCTCCTAGATGCAGATTTTCTCAAATTTCACGATGCCAGCTCAACGAAGACTCTCGGCATAAAATGGAATGCCATAAACGACTCTTTCTCGTACTCGTACGACCCTCTACCCGCAGAAAACTCGAACACAAAGAGGCAAATTTTATCGGCGGTTGCGAAATTGTTTGACCCGGCAGGGTGGCTATCGCCAATAATGATACTAGCCAAGACTCTCCTCCAGGAACTCTGGTTAGAAGGAACAGACTGGGACGAACGAGTCAAACCCAGCGCTTTCCACAAATGGAATACATTTCGCGAAAATCTCTCCGCGATAAATGAAATTAAAATCCCTCGATGGGTTGAATTTTCACCCAATAAACCCTTTCAGATGCATGGATTCTCAGATGCATCCGAAAAAGCATTCTGCGCTTGCGTATACCTACGAGTGCAAAATAGCGATAACACATTCTCAACTCACTTACTCGTGGCGAAGAGCAAAGTGGCTCCATTGAAAACCGTGAGCCTGCCACGCCTAGAACTCTGTGGAGCAGTACTACTCACCAAATTGGTAAAACAAATACGCTCCCACCTAACTCTGACTCCACATGACCTATTGCTCTGGTCGGATTCCGCCATAGTACTCGCATGGTTGGAAAAACCCCCACACACTTGGAAGACCTACGTGGCAAATAGAACCTCACAAATTCTGGAAAACGTGAGTAACGCCACTTGGAAACACGTACCCAGTGGAGATAATCCAGCAGATCTTGGTACCCGCGGATGCACACCCAAGGATCTAGCCGAACGCTCCCTTTGGTGGAAGGGCCCAGAGTGGTTGGCCAAATCCCCAACGTCCTGGCCGAAAACAGCGACACAAACCCCTACTCCACCGGAACAAAAGCGCACTCAAGCATTTCACGCTGTAGATATGCCTGATCTACTCGAACGCTTTTCGTCCTACTCAAGAGCTCTACGAGTCGTTGTTTATATGTACCGTTTTATAAACAAGGCACAAGGACTCGATACTCAAAAAACGATCACTCTAACCCATGAAGAAGTGCATCAGGCAAAGGTTCGTTTGATCCGGTTGACGCAACAGAAATATTTCTCTGCCGAAATCGCGGATCTACAGTCAAACAAACCACTCCACAAAAAGAGTTCATTATTAACTCTGAACCCTATGCTCGACGAAACAGGCATAATGCGAGTGAATGGTCGGCTCGCAAAGGCCAATCTTAGTTACAACGAGCGATATCCAATTATTATTCCCGATAATTCTCATTTGTGCACTTTACTCTTGGAGTTTGTTCACTCTACCTTGTTGCATGCCGAAAAACAACTGATGATCCGCATGATACAACAGGAATACTACATCCCTCGACTCAAACAAAAGGTGAAGAAGTGCATATTTCACTGTAAGACATGCACTATCTATAAACAACAGGCTAAATCTCAAATAATGGCCGCCCTCCCTCCGGAAAGGTCCACATACTCTCTCCCATTTCACAAGACCGGTATCGACTTTGCTGGACCTTTTCTCGTTAAAACATCAATCTTACGGAAGGCATCTTACTCAAAGGCATACGTTTGCGTATTCGTATGTTTCTCAACAAAAGCAGTCCATCTTGAAGTCTGCTCTGATCTGACAACCGCTGCTTTTAAAGCAGCATTTGCTCGATTTGTTAGTCGTCGTGGGCTCCCACACAAAATAATGTCAGACAATGGCAAAACCTTTATTGGAGCAAGTCGTGCCATTCAGAAGGAGCTTTCTTCTTTTCTCAAGGAAGCCGCAACTGACATAGCTCAAAAATATGCTACTCATGGACTGTCCTGGCAATTCATCCCACCATATGCTCCCCACATGGGTGGATTATGGGAAGCGGCAGTTAAAAGCTTTAAAACCCACTTCCTTAAAGTTGCAGGCAGTCAAAAATTCACTTTTGAAGAATTTACTACCCTACTCACTCGAATCGAAGCGGTTCTCAACTCTAGACCGCTATCTCCGATGTCCCAAGATCCAAATGATTTACTCGCTCTAACTCCAGGACATTTCCTCCGTGGTGCTCCACTACTCGCGTTACCCGAACCCAACTCCGAAAATCTTCCGCTCATCAACAAATGGCAAAAACTCCAAGTTCTACACCATCAATTTAGTACGCGCTGGAAAAATGAATATCTCAAAGAACTTCATAAGCGTACTAAATGGAAAATGCAGCAGCCAAACATCAAGGAAGGTGATCTAGTCGTCGTTAAGGATGACCTTTTCCCCCCGAATGAGTGGCGACTCGGACGCGTTACTCGTCTCCATCCCGGCTCGGACGAAAAGGTTCGAGTTGTAGATGTCCGCACTCAAAGCGGAACATACACACGACCCATTGCAAAACTTTGCGCACTTCCCCCAGCCGAATAATATCTCCACCCTCACTCTACAAATCTCTCCGTAGCATGTAAACTCTAGGATACCCACCAGACCCTACTGTTAGCACCCGTACTCACCTCATAAAATCTTTCTCTTTCTATTCTCATTACAGACGCTACGAGAGTTTCAGCAAGTGTCGGCTCTGTTGCCAAAAGCACTCGTTGCGCTACTGCAACGCGTTCATGGCAATGACACCGGAAGAACGCCATGAGTCGGCACGGGCTCATAAATATTGTATTAACTGTTTGGCAACATCCCACGTAACGGGCGCATGCGACTCTCCGGACAGTTGCCACAAATGCGGCCTTGCACACCACACGCTGCTACATCGACAGCAAGATAAGCCCTCGAAGAAGCAGAAGAATCGACGCAATGCACCGAAACCCAAGGAGACACCCCCTACTCGACGAGTTGTCATTGCAAAGCCAAAGAAAAGGAGGTGAGAACGCAAGGACACTCAGCGGCGCTTGAAGACCCTGTTCTCTACTGCGGTATCGACGTTATCAGAGATGCAGGAGCTACTGCTTCCTTCATCGGAGCAGGCCGGCCGCCATGTTGGAGACATGAGCTCCAATTTAATTGAATTTTAATCAATTTCCCTAAAAAGCTCAATTTTTATACACATAATAATGAATTTATAATGAATTTACACTAACATATACTTACCTTAAATTCCTTAAATCAACTTATATCATTTTGCTAAAATACCTAAATTTACTTAAATTAACTTAACTCACCTTTTTCAAACACCCTGTAAAATAAGAATTTACTTACTGTTTTCTGCCTTTTAATACTCTTTGTACATTTTCATATTTACATATTTACATACATATATACATACATACTTACCGTTTCCCTGCTGCGCAGGAGACTTAGGAAATTTGCCAAATCAGTTCGTCTGTAACTACCGCCCGCTAACGTTCATAGTTCAAGTGAATAAAGATTGAAGCTAGTAATTTTTAGTTTAAAACCAGTGTATTTTATTTTCAAGTGACGGAACTAAAGTGCAGTGCTAGTGACACCACATACCCCCCCTAAAACCATACTTACCCCCCTGAAAAATTATACACACGTAAAAATGAGATATGATCCCAAGCTAAGAGCCAAGCTCCAAGAGAGAAATAAGATATGATTTATGAGACAATCCATTTGAAAACGTCTAATTCAAAAAGCTGGATAGTCTCGGATTTCGCTCAAACTTTGAGGAACACCTCTTTAGGGTCCTAAAGGATCAAATGTACACACATCTAATTTTTATAACCACTGGTTTCGGACTGGTCGAATTTCGAAATTTGAAAAACGTAATTTTTAGGCTTACCCTATAGTACATTTACACCGCACCAAATTTGACAAATTTGGCGAAAAAATGCAAATTTGGCGCTTTTTTCCATACAAATCTTATTTTCCAAGTTTGGAATTCTATCTCATTTGCCGAACAATACAATCCACAGTTCCTCCAAATAGCAACACTGCCTGTGTTCCACATTTAGTTTAGGCTTAATGGTTTAATGACGTGTGATAACTTATGCACTATGCACAGCTGTAAATAACAATTTCAAATATTTTTTACGAAACAGGGCCAATTCTACCAGAAAAACACAGAAGCCATTCTGACTCTTCTATTTTTATTACTCTACAGGTGTTTAAAACAACACGGTAGTGCATTTTCTTTCGGTAGCTTTTTGTCCTGGCGGAGAACTCTTGTAGGGAAGTTGAAGGCAAATGCAAATTTGCCAAAGTAAACGGTGTCAAACTGGCTCATTTGAATTCGCCGAATTTGGTACATGTACCATGTACTGATACACAATGATAAATGTACTATCCCAGCAAACCAGCTTCGGAGCGCTCTTATCTGAGCTCTAATATGAGCATTTCTATGAGTTTTTCTGAGCATGCGCATAAAAACGATCGTTATATGAGTTTTTTTAAGTGTGCGCATATAAATACTTTACTTTTTTATTTAGATTCAAGTATGTTGAGATTTTCTTTCTATTTGAAATAAATTTTTCTACGAAAATAAAATAATAATGAATATTACAAGTTATGCCTGAAATGAATGTTTTCTGTCGTTTGTTTTACGTATTAAAAAGGGAGACCTGGAGTAAATGGACAGGAAAAAAGGAAAAGAAAATGATTAGAAATAAAAAAGAAAAAGAAGCTCTTAATTCTAACAAAAAATAATTCAGAAAATACTCTTTTATGCATAAGACTGACGCCTCTTATATGAGTGACCAGTTTCATAGGAAAAGCCACTCAAATACGAGTCCAATAGTAATCCTTTGTAAACCTCATCGGACGAAGAAAATTACGACACTATCGCTCTGACATTATGTACTCCAAGGAGTAACAACATTGGAGTACATTGTAAAGTACTCTGACTGTAGGTACTCCATGGAGTAGCAGAAACAAAGCGAAGGTTGGAGTAGGTGGTCCAGTCCTAGGACATCGCAATGTTAATTGGAGCACAATTTTTATATGAAAAAGGATTACATTTGGAGTACTCTGATGCTCCAATGGGAGTACCCTTTGGATAGGAAATAGAGTACTCTCGATTTTTGCATGGAAAGATAACATTATCAATATATTTTTTGTAAATAATATTACATAAGTAATAATAGATAGACTACTAACAAACGTTAATTTATCACCTACAAACGATTTAGAAGCTGTTAACTATATTTATTTTCACATTCCATGCAGAAATAAAAACATTCTGCCAAGTTTCGTATAGAAATAGAATACTCTATAAATACGAATATATAGACTATAGCCAAGTACTGTCATCAAAGCCGTGGAATTTCACCGGCAACATGCAATTGGCTTGTCGTGAAATGTTACTAGCGATTTTCATTATTTTATTTCATTTATTTTTTGTTTATCTATCTATCTTCTGTTATTTTTTCATTTTCATGGGTCAATGTCAACAATTGTCACTTTTCGCACTGTTTTAAATGACATGGACAATTAAAAAAGTCGTGAAAAAATGTTGCTAATGCCATATTGCGCAATATTTTCAGGTCCGTAACTCAGTACTACTTTGCCGTGAAGTACAAGAGAAATTTCACGGCTATTTCTCGACTAGAAATTTTGTATGGATTTTGACAGCTGTTTCACGTGAAACTCGATGTTAGTACCTAGCCTTACAAAAAGTTGAAAATTCGAAATATGCACTGCCAAGTATGCACCACCTTCTGAAGGGTGGAAATTCATCCAAATGCAACGTTGTGTTTATTTATAAAATATTGAACTTGGCAGCACTGTTATTTAAAACAACTTGACATTTGCGTTCATTTTAAATTAACAAACATAAAAGCGCGATAATTTTCATATTCACTTGTAAATCTTAGTTTTTTCAGCACTAAAGCACAAATAAAAACCTTTCAAATATGCAAAAAATGCAAAAAAAACCACCAAATCGCACAGAATTGGCGAAACTGATTAAAGAAGTCCCTGAAGAATATCAAGGCCACATACAACAAATGTCATTAAAAATGATGCAGCATCCCGCTTATGGACAACCGTAAGTGCTATAATTTAATGAAAAAATGCACATGCAACTAATGTTTATCTCTCCAAAAATTAGCTACGAATGGACTACACGCGATTTCGAAATGGGCGCACCACTAGGACGTGGAAAATTCGGACGAGTTTACTTGGCACGCGAACGCACATCCAATTTTATATTAGCCATGAAGGTGTTGTTCAAAGCTGAATTGGAGAAGGGTAATGTGCAGCGGCAGGTATTACGAGAAATTGAAATACAAACACGTCTCAAGTGAGTATAGCAAGGAAATAAGGTATTTGTTACATTTAGCATCTAACTGCTAAAAAATTAGTTAATCCTTCGACGACATAGGTCTGGCCAGACGAGAAGGCATGTTGTTGTTGTTGTTGTTAACAACAAAACACTCCCCGAAGGTTTTGGGGAGTGATGCCGAAGTTGATAGTCCTTGGCCGGATATGACCCCGGTACGCTGCGGTACTCCCTTGCGGTACTGCCCGACTGTCGTGGTAGCGATTTGGTATGACCAGTGGAACCTTCTAGGTCATGGCATCCCTCCATCCATGAGGAAGGAGAAGATGGGTAATGAGAGGCATCATATCCGTAGATCAACCATCGAGTAGCACGTCAATTACCTATGTGCATATTAGTCGCCTCTTACGACCGGTATGCCTAACTCGGGCATATTCTAAACCCCTAACCCGCATAGTTGGTATTAGTTTCCTTTAAGGGTCAATTGCTAAAAAAAGTGCTTCCGGATTCGTGATCCTGAGGCCAAAACCCGTCTTATGAGCCTTCCGCCATAATTTTAGCTAATTTATTAGCAGTTGACACCTAAAGGAAAATAGGTCGCCTCCCAGTTGGTGCACCCTAGGTAACGCTAAATGACCTACATAGCCTGCACGGCTAGTTTAGTTTCTTGTATTGCCGGATCTACGAGAACGGTACCAGTACTTGTGCTGTACCCATCGTGCCGAAACGACCCGGGCCGTTTTCTTATATCGACCCGGCCAAGAGCAATACACTCGAGGTGACCCTGTCTGACATTTATGCAGGGCTACACCTCGTTACAACAACAACAACAATACCTTCCCTTTATAGGATAAAGGGAAATTCACAAAAATTGCAATTTATGTGATTTTTTTTGGTCCTTAAGTTCTTACTGTCACATCTTAGCGTTGTCGTCTGGCCAGAGGAGAACGCTAAGATGTGTACAATTAAATCAACGCTAATCGGTCATTTCTTTCCAAATTAGGCATCCAAATATTTTACGCTTATTAACATGGTTCCACGACGAGAGCCGTATTTACTTGGCCCTCGAAATTGCTTCTGAGGGCGAACTATATAAACATTTGCGTAATTCACCACATCGCCGTTTTGAGGAGCCGCGCGCTGCCAAGTACACTTATCAAGTAGCTGATGCGCTCGAATATTGCCATCTAAATAATGTCATACATCGCGATTTGAAGCCTGAGAATATTTTGTTAACTTCCTCCGACGATGTCAAGTTGGCAGATTTTGGCTGGTCAGCGCACACGTTATCAAACAAGTGAGTTGTTTTTATTATTGTCAGCCTGTTTAAAATTTCTTGGTATTTTCAATTATTACAGACGTAAAACTTTGTGCGGCACTTTAGATTATTTGCCACCAGAAATGGTCGACGGACAAATATACGATCATTCGGTTGATCATTGGTGTTTGGGCATATTGTGTTATGAGTTTTTAGTTGGTAATGCCCCCTTCGAATCCAGTGACAATGAGAAAACTTATGAGAAAATAAGACGTCTTGAAGTTCATTATCCTTCGTATTTGAGTAGTGGCGCTAAAGATCTTATTGCAAAGGTAATTGAAAATTTGAAAAACACTATTGGTAAAGTTACTAAAATTTATTGTAATTGCAGTTATTGCGTAAATCCAATAGTGGTCGTATATCACTTGTAGAAGTAATGAAGCACTCTTGGGTGAAGGAGAATATGGCTAAAAGAAATGCATACATCGAAGAGAAATTGAAGCGCCAGAAGGCAGATGAGAATTGACTGAAGACTACTGTTTACAGATTTTTATATACACTGGCCTCCGGAGTTGACTACTCCAGCCATCACAAATTAAATCCCTAAAACAAACACATTTTTAATATCGTTATGTATGTAGTCGCATTAAATATAATGTAGCATCAGTTATTATATTTAAAGTATGCATTATATAAAAAAAATCAGTTATTTAGTTTGTATGTAAAAATGCAGATCAAGGAATACAAATCATGAATATAAAATGCCGGTCGGCAGGAATAACGCCGAAAAATCTATCAAAAGATTCGACGGATGTCGGATCCTCTGCGAGTTGGGGCAAATACCTGCTAACATCAGTGCAACCTTGTGTGGTCCGTCCCGTAACTTCTTATAAGTGGATATTCCGACTAGGCAGGGCGAAGTACTGCTACAACAACAATGGAAGGTTTCACTATAAAGGAAAATTCCTGCAGGACAATAAGGGAAGGACCCGAAACCTCAAAAACTGATGGAAAAAATGTCCCACTACCCGACTATGATGAAGTGAGGATGGCTATATTCAAGCTCAAAAGTAAGATAGCTTCGTGAAATTACAGTTTGCCGCCAAGCTGTTCGGAGATAAAGAGCTGCTGAAAACCATTCATCAACTTTTATATAGAATATGATGGGATGAGTGCATTCCTCCAGATTGGCACTTAGATGTGCTTTACCCAATCTACAGAGAATGCGACCCCGCTAACCACAACAATTCGGGTTCCCTATGTACAGTCACTTCTCAGAGCAGAAAACCCAGGACATCGCCATGGATCTCTGCGCAGTGGAACCACCCGGGGTTTTACCTCGGGTCCTTACAAGGACTGTCACTTTCAATGTAACCCTGTTTAGTATGTTTCGTCCCATTCCGAAACTATGTTGTTGTTGTAGCGAGGTGTAGCCCTGCCTAAATGTCAGACAGGGTCACCCCGAGTGTATTGCTCTTGGCCGGGTCGATATAAGAAAACGACCCGGGTCGTTTCGGCACGATGGGTACAGCACAAGTACTGGTACCGTTCTCGTAGAACCGGCAATACAAGAAACTAGCCGTGTAGGCCATGTAGGTCATTTAGCGTTACCCAGGGTGCACCAACTGGGAGGCGACCTACTTTTACACTACTATCATCCTCCCCCCTTGCAGCAGGGCTGCAAGATATTCTATTGCTACGGGCGGGCGTTGAGCCGAACCCCGGACCAAAAGAATGGATATGCAGTGTCTGTTGCAAAAAGATATATATTAAACGGTCGCATTCTGTGCAATGCTTCTCGTGTAAAAGATGGCTCCATAAATCTGGATGTTCAGGGCTTAACCTTAACATCCACAGACCCCGTACTTTCTTTAGTACTTTCGTGGCCCGTTGTCTCAATCCCGCAGACCCCCGTATAAAGGATCTCAACGCGGAAATTCGTAGGTTGGTCGATAAACATAAACTGGCCAAATGGAAATAACGCCTAGAGCAATGCAACCTCTCTGATGGTGTTGGCAAATTATGGACTACGGTCAAAGCTCCATCTAATCCAACGCAACACAAGGATAAAGTAGATATTACTTTCGGTGACAGGGTGAAGAAGGACCCTAGGGGATGTGCGAACTCCTTCTGTAGACAAAACGTAGAACCATGCGACAGGCGCGTAAATATAAAAACCAAAATACGCCCATTGTCATCACTGCCTCAGAGGTCAAGGAAGCCATCAGACAGGCTAAACCCTCAAAATCCATCGGCCCCGACGGCATTGCCATGAAGATGCTGAAACATCTAGGCCAGGAGGGACACAAATACTTAGCGGCTCTATTCAGTCTTTCACTGAACACTTTCGTCATTCCTGAAATATGGAAAAAGGCGAGAGTGGTTCCATTACTAAAACCGGCAAACATAGGCGATTCATGTCGCCCTATATCACTTGTCGCCGGTAGTGAAGACGCTAGAGTCCATTTTGCTCCCGTATTATACTGCAAATCTGCACCTGTCTAGTCATCAACATGGCTTCCGTAAGCTGCACAGCACCACCACCGCACTCAATGCCATTACAACGCAAATAAATAGCGGCCTAAATCAAAACCAACCAAATCACAGGACTGTGTTAGTGGCTCTTGACCTGTCGAAAGCTTTTGACACAGTCAACCATGCCACTCTCATACAAGATCTGTTTGAAACACAGATACCTGATGGGTTAAAGAGATGGACCGCTAATTACTTGAATGGACGGCAGGCGTCGGTTAACTTTAGAAATGCAACATCAAAACCTAGACGTATTAGACAGGGGGTGCCACAGGCTGCTGTCCTATCCCCGACACTGTTTAATTTCTATCTATCGAAGATGCCCCCACCACCAGAGGGCGTCTCCGTCGTTTCATATGCCGACGACTGTACAATAATGGCGACGGGGAAGGGCCCCTACACTGATGAACTCTGTACGAAAATCAACGGTTACCTCCGCGACCTTTCCAGGTTTTTCACAGAGCGAGATCTGACGATATCTCCGACTAAATCAACGGCGACGCTTTTTACGACATGGACGCACCAGGTAAGAAATGAATTAGACATTTTCGCTGATGGCACTAAGCTACCAACTGTCAGCCACCCAAAGTTATTAGGGATGACACTGGATAATACTTTCTCATTTGCTGGTCATGTGTCTGCAATGGTCTCAAAGGTACGTGGTCGCAACAAGATCCTCAAGCCACTTGCCGGCAGTACTTGGGGAAAAGACAAAGAAACGTGGCTGACTACATATAAGGCCATTGTCCGACCAGTCTTTGACTATGCTGCACCCATATGGTCGCCTAATGTACATAACACCAACTGGACGAAGTTACAAGTCTGCCAAAATACTGCCGTCAGAACTGCTACGGGATGTCTCCTCATGTCTTCCGAGTCTCACCTCCATCAGGAGGCAAAACTGCTCAATGTAAAAGAGCATGCAGAAATGCTGAGCAGGCAATTTCTTCTGAACTGCCACAAGCCAGCACATCCAAACCGTCATCTTTTGGACATAGATCCGCTCCCGAGAGACATAAGGAGACATTTCCGTAAGCATTATGATGAGATCCGGCATCATATTACCTTGCCGTTTGATCTGCAGAATCATAAGCGGGCTCTAACCGACATCCACACCGAGTCGGTAGACACTTTTGTCGGATCTCTACCTGTGAATCCCGTTCTGAACAGTCCTCCACCGGATATTGCTGAAGAAGAACGCACCTTACCAAGGGAGACAAGAGTCACCTTGGCACAGCTTAGGTCTGGATATAGTGTAAGGTTAAACTCCTACTTATCCAGACTTAATGATACAATCGCAAACACATGCCCTGCATGTGGTAGGACCCCCCATGATACTCTACATCTCTTCAATTGTTCATCTGAACCTACTCTTCTAACCCCTTATTTCCATTTTTCACTTTTTCAGTGTTTTGATGCAATCTGGTGGTTCAGACTACATCCCGAATAGCATTTGGAAGATTACTTTTAAATAAATCACCTTACTGAGTCTTTTTGGATCACTTTGAGTGATTCAAAAATGATTGATCACTTACACGATTAAAATAAGACTCGAAAACGACTCATCCGTATGCTTGAAAAATGATTTTATTTATTTATTTTATTTATTATTGAAATTTCAACCACAAAACGTAAAACGATCACAAATTGATCATAATGGGGATGGAAAGATGATTATGTAAAATTGTTTGGCTTTGCTTTTAACGACATAATTTTTCAAAACAAATCAAGACTTTAAAAATTTCCCTGCAATTTACAAACCTTAATATCAAATTTTATTTGGACAGCTGCAAGCAAAACATTCTGTTCTAGGCATCGTAGTAACAATAATTTAGAGTAGGTAGACATTTACATATATGTATATATGAATATAACAAAATAAAATAAAACAATCTTCTCTAAAGGATTAATCAATTGCCTGCATAAATTCCAAAAAAACTGGGTTTAGGATTGGCAGTCTTGCATTGGAAATTATTCAACCAACACCACATTTTGTTGAAGGCGACACCCAAAGCGGAATAAAAAGTACAATATCCTTTATAAAACAAATCCGCGTAATACCTTCCATTCCAACGGTGGCAACCAGCGGAACTGTACCGCATGCTGCACGGGGAAATTTGGTTCAATGAGCAACACCCTATGCCGCCTGTTTCAGCCCCAAAAATCAAATGCCAATCAGAGACAACAAGAGGCCATAGAGATTATTAGAGTGCATTTTGCAAATTTTATCACTTAGATTTGAATTTTTTTTCTTTGCAAATCGCTAGCTTTGTAAATTAAGGTAACGAAATGTCATTTTTATAGCTTTTCAATACAGTGTTAATCAGATACCACACTACTGTAAATTTAATAATCAATACCACTAACATGAATTGAATAAAATATGTACAGGCGTGTATTCTTATATAAAAAAAAACTTGTTTACTCGTTGAAATTGTACATAAGAGTAGCTAGAAAGTATTTGAAAAAGATCATAAAATGATTAGAAAACGACTCGAAAATGCTTGCAAATCGGACTGAAAAATGACTAGAAAACGACTCCGAAATGATTGTTGCAAGAGTCGAAAAAGAGTCAAAACTGATCATAAAATGACTAGAAAACAACTCGCAAATGATTGTTGCAAGAGCCGAAAAAGACTCAAAACTGATCATAAAAGGCCTATCAATAAGAGTCGCGGACAGGGTACATTTTTCTACCGACAAAAGAGTCTTTTATGATCAGAAAGTGAGCTCATTTATGATTGATTTAATCGCGTAGCAGACTCGAAAGACTCGATCAAAAATTTCATAACATGCTGGGTGGGATTACACATGATGTATTCAATAGAAGCTACTAAAACGTCATATTTCCTATAAAAAAGATCCGCCAAATCAAAATTTCGTACAAATCGGAAATACTTCCTTCTCATTTGTTTGTGCGTGGGGATTTTTGCGCCAAAACAACTGGGCGATGTTTACATCGTGCCGTACACGTTGATAGGTCGAACAAAAATTTAAAGGCCCATATTTTATTTTTCAAAAACAGTTTATTTTGTTGATTTTTTGTTTGTTTTTTTCGGTCTATAAACCATAGGATCCCATATGAAATTGCTTGTTTGAAACAAAAGGGCATATTTCGCACTGGCGGTTTCAAAACCGCCTTTGACTGTGCGAAAAGGAGTTGTCCATTCCTGTGCCTTATTACAATGAGTAATACTAACAACTCCTTCAGAATTGGGAGGAACCTGTCCAAGCCACTTCTGGAAGACTAAATATTTGCTCGTCTATTTGGGAAGCAGCGTTAACACGGAAAATAATATTAATACTACAGAGAATCACTCTTGCCAATAAGAGTCACTTAAAAAAGTACAAATTTGTAGAGTAGGCAAGATGTGCGGTCCCTTCCGTAATGCCAATGACGACTACCAAAGTACATTTAACGATGAGCTTTACGCAGAAGAGAAATGTGAAATTCTCCCAGAAGAATTAGATGCTACTCTCTTAGGGCATCGCAATATATGTAAGTGGAACCATTGAAAAAGGTATTTTTAGGAGTAGTTCGGGTACTCCCTCCATTTACGAAGTGAAAGCACTACCTAAAATATTGAGATCAGCGAGCAACTTATTTCATTCATTCATTCATTCATTCATTCATTTATTGACAGTATTAGCACAATAAGATCTTGTATGATCTTTTATAGTGCAACAATCATTACATATTAGTGGGTATAATTTTTAAAACTTAAAACTAAAAAATTTTATCAAATTTAAAAACATGTAAACAAGTAAAAAAAGTAAAAAAAAAATTAAAAATTAAAAAAATAAAGGAATAACAATGGTAATATATGAGATTGACAAGAATAGTTACAATGACCTTTAACAACAATATTTTACAACAATGATTGACTAGACTAATAAGTAGCTAAACTCAGATTTTAATTTGAATACACCTTACCAAAGAAAGAAAATATAACATTCTTAAGGTTGCTTTTACTTAAGCTATTGCGAACAGAGTTGGGGATAGAGTTCCAAATGCGGATAGCATTGACAAAGAAAAGTCTTGCAGAGTTTAGATAATTGTAGCTGGGAACGATCAAATCACTTATGCGAGCAGATCTAGAAAATGTTAACTTGTTATATAAATAAGTTGGCATTTTATCAGCAATCACACGACACAGAAATATACAGTTCCTTGCCTTAAGATACTCAGATATTTCACAACCCAAGAGACTCGTTCTCCACGCAGATATATGATCATACTTAGCCAACCCGAAGACATACCGCGTGACATGATTAAAGGCAACATCAATCTTATGTGCTGATTTGGAATCTAATTTGCTGTATATACACTCCGAATAGCAGATAATTGGTAGTATTAGCTGTATAGCAAGCCGCTTCCTTATTACAAGTGGGGTGAAGGGGGCAGACATTCGTAGATTACGTAGAGTGTAGTAAACTTTACTGATAGCAGCATTAATATGATCATCACAAGACAGACTAGAGTTAATAACAACCCCCAGATTCCTTACTTTAGACACGTACTTAAGGCACTTATTATTGATGTATAAAGCTGGTAGATTTGATGAGTTAATTTGCCTTTTAGATATGGGTAACACATACGATTTTTCACTATTAAGGGAAAGATAATTTTTTTGCGCCCAAGACGAAATAGCTGACAAATCACTATTAAACTTGGCACAAAGTTCAGAAACTTGCGCATGTGTTCCAGACATATAAAGTTGTATATCATCTGCATAAGCATGCATTTGAGCATACATACAGGTGGTAAATATGTCATTAATAAATAGGCTAAATAATAACGGTCCAAGTATAGAACCTTGAGGGACACCATTAAATAACAACTTGAGACTAGAGACTTGCGATCCCACCTTCACTCGTTGTGCTCTACCACCCAAGTAACTCCTCATGAGACTTAAAGCAGAGTCCCCAAAACCGAAATAAGACTTAAGCTTCATGCATAACAACGTGTGATTGACAGAATCAAACGCTTTAGAAAAGTCGAGCAGACACAACATTGTTATCTTGTTACTGTCATAGGGTGCCCGAATATCATCCAAGATTTTGATTATTGCAGTTGAACAGCTATGCTTTGCTCTAAAACCAGACTGGAATGGGGAAAGTAGATTGAACTTATCAATATAAGCATGAATCTGTTCAGATAACAAGCTCTCAAAGGTCTTCGACAACGCAGGAAGGATGCTTATGGGACGAAAATCACTTAGACAGCTGGCGGACTTATTTTTAGCTACAGGAAGGACAGATGCAATCTTCCACACATCAGGAAAGCACGAGGTTGTGATGCAGTGGTTGATAATATGGGTCAGGGTTGGCAGTACCTGTGGAAGAACAATTTTTATAAATTTTAGAGGAATACCATCTTCACCAATAGCATTTGAACGTATCTTATAAATACATCTCACCACATCATACTCCGACACAGAGCAAAATTCAAATTTCTGAGAAAAAGTCACAGGACAATGTATCGGGTGGGTGATTGGGTCATTGGACGAGGTAGCACAATTAACGAATACGGCATTCAGATCTTCAGGGTCTAGGGAGCAATCAGTATTATCTTTAACATGTACACGAAGACTTTTCAAGTTACGCCACAACACATTATTAGGAAGTTCACAATTTAACATCTTTCGAAAGTATGCCTGCTTCTCATGTTTTATAGTTGCAGTAGCTACATTCCGTATATTCGTATACGAACGCCAGTTTATATCAGTTCGATTCCTTTTCCATACTGCATATGCTTTGTTACGTTTACAGATTATATCACGAGCAGTTTTGTTGAACCATGGGCAAGATCGCGATTTTCTCAGAACTGTGCGCATCGGTACATGAGCATTATAAAAAGATAACAATATATTATTTAAAAAGTTTAGCTTATCATTTACCGATGGCAAGCTCCAGCAATAAGTCCAGTCAACACAAGACATCTCAGTACTCAAGTTGTTAAAATTGATGGAGCGATAGTCAGGAAAACTTAAAGGAACCGAAACTGAATCATCATGATCAAAAGTAATGTCAAACGAACAGAAAATTAAATCATGGTCAGACACAAACGAAATTTGGTCGAACTTCAAGACAGAAGACAAATCAGACACAATGAAATAATCTAGTAGACTAGGACAGCAGTTATTCCCACATCTAGTCGGTACAGAGGAATTAACTAGAGAAAGACCAACACTAGATATGTCATCTAAAAGGCGGGAGCTATACATATCACGGGATAACATATTTACATTAAAATCACCACATACTATTATTTCATCATAATCAACGGCTACTACAGACAACGTACACTTTCAATTAAAGGCCGCAATTGATCAGTATGTTGTTGAACTGTCACTTCAAGTTGGGTCAGCTTGGCAAAGACCGTCGCAAGAGTGATACCTTCATCAAGCTTAGCCACCTTAGCAGATGGAGAAGCAGTGCTCAGTTGTTTGCGCTTGTTTGTAACAGGGGTGGGAGTAGCAAAAGACATCGCAATATATAAGAACTTTATGAAGTACTTTTAGTTTTAATAATGAACGACTGGTCACCTTAATATAAACTGATGGTCAGATGTCTTCACACACAGGTGGCGCAGTTGACCGCTTGACAAGTGTCAGACTTGTGAGTAATGGCGCAAAGTGTAATTACTTGTTCTTGTTGTTGCAATGCAATTAAATTTTTAAATGCACTAGATATTGTTGTTGCAATGCAATTTAACTTTTTATTTTTGATTCGATTATGTATTTTTACAGCAAATACGCCAGAGAGCAAAATAAGTCCAATAACTTCCAATCAACAGAAAGTATATAACCATATAATTAGCAATTCACACAATTGTTTGACACTTTTAAATCAATTAATTAAATTGTTAAATAGACGAGCAAAGAAACTTTCGACTTGATTCGCCAGAGTTGCCAGTACCTCATTTAGTGAAATAAATAATCACAACACAATACTATTTCGATTAACAACTGTCTCAATATGCTTTTACTTGCTAAACATGAAATAGTTCATTATTGTTTTCTTTATTTCTTGTTGTTGGGCTTTCTGTTATAATTAAATTATCTTACTGGATTTTCATTTGTTGTTACTTAATATTCAACCGCATTGCATTTAAGCTTCCAATTCTAAAGCAACACCAATCTTATGACCACCAGCATTAAAGTTCTTGCCATCAATCAAGGCGGACAGGCTGACTGTGATGCCGTCGCGCACTCGCTGTTGATAACCCAAACCAACTTGGCTAGCATTATTCACCTTCGCGCGTACACTGATGTCATCATCAATAAGGTACTTGCCACCAAGACCGAATTTGGTGTTATTACCACCGCTTGTCCAAGACAATTGGACGGCAACATCAAGTTTAGGAGTGCACTTTTGGAAAATTGAGCCAGTGAACTCTTGGCCATCGTTGCTATAAAAAAAGAGAATACACATTAAAAATTATTCACTTTTTATAATAAAATAAAACAACTTACACAGCTGTGTGGAGCACAAAGTCCTTGGCAGCATAGCCCAAGGCAAAGTTGTTCGTTTTCAAAGAGTTATTTTGGGTATCAAAGGCAGTTTTGTAACCAGCCAACCAACCTTCATAACCCAAAACAGCTGAAGCATTGATGAGTGGACCATTGAGATCAACATTTACATCCGAATCAACTTTGACATTCTCGTGGCCGTAGGCAGCCTTGAATTTGCCAGTTTTGTTACTGCACAAAAAATACATAAATTTAGCACAAAAAATCTATGCGTATGATCATCAAAGAAACTCACCCAGATTGTGGTGCAAAAGTCGCTTCAAATGCCAACTTCAAACCCTCCAGCACTTTGTCTTGCACAGAAACTTCGGTGAACAGCGTATTGTCTGTATTCCATCTCTCAGTTAAGCTCAAGCCATAGTCCTTAACCTTGTATTTGGTTTCCAAAGAACCGAAAACTTTGCCAGATTCCTGATTAGAGTGACCTCCTGTGTTGAATTCAATACCAGATGGTGTTTTGGTTTTGCAATCCAACTTCCATAGACCAAAATGATAGCCTTTGCTAAAGACGTCACGTGCTTGTTTGCCGAGATCTGGGTATGATGGAGGAGCCATCTATGGATTGAGATAACAATATATATTTATTGCAAGCACACGTAGTAATTATTTTTTTATATTATTAAAAAAATATATTTATTTATATTTTATTAAATTTTGAGTGTTGAAAAAACTGTTTACGTCAAATTTTGATTATTTTGATAGAAAAATACTGATTTTAAAGTTAGATGAGGAAGACAAAGTAAATAACTTTGAAAGGTATGTACACAGATCTTGTATAAGGCTGTCGACTGGACAGTAGGATCAATTGAACAGTATATTATGGTGGGTTGGCTCAATTACATAAAGCTTTAATTTGACTTTACCTCGAACTTTGACTTTGACAGAAAAGTTCAATATAAGTATTTAAAAGAAGCATGGCGAATAGAAGACTTCAAAGTTGAAGCAAGGTTGAAATTTGGCCAACTCTCAAATTTTGCCTGCTTTGACAATCAGATGTTGACGACTTTGCTTTAATTTAAGAATTAAAATTTGAAGGAAATGTTAATTCATTTTTTCTCTATTAAATTAATAAATTTACCAAAAAACTCTAAATGCTAAGAAACGAAAACAAATGTATAAAAGAGAAGCGTCAGAGCGTTCATTGTAGCATACCTCTGAAGTTGAGCGCCTAGTTTTGAGACCTGTCAAAGTCATGTTGTTGTCGTTGTTGTTGTTGTAACGAGGTGTAGCCCTGCCTAAATGTCGGACAGGGTCACCCCGAGAGTATTGTTCTTGCCCGGGTCGATATAAGAAAACAGACCGGGTCGTTATCTAGTCCTAGTAAAATCGTGTTTAGGAATCCTAGACGCACTAATTGGGATATATATTGTAGAAAGCTCTACCGAGGATTTCCTGTTGTTGTTGTTGTTGTAACGATGTGTAGTCCTGCCCAACGCGTATTTTTCCTTAACCTAATTGTCATCAATATCTTCTAACGGGAGTCCAAGGAAACTAGCAGTTTCAATAGGATTGGACCAAAGAGAGATGGGTGTTAGAAGAGTGGGCTCAAATGAGCAAGAAAATAAGTGATTGGTATTGTGTGGGGACGAGCCGCATGCCGGACATACATTCGGCACATCAGGGTTCAGTCTAGATATGTAGGAGTTTAACCTACTACAATATCCAGAGCGTAATTGAGCCAGAGTGACCCTTGTCTCTCGAGGAAGATGACGCTCCTCTTCAGAAATGCCAGGTGTTGCGGCATCTAAGACATTGTTTAGCGGACAGAGCGCAGAGTAATGGCCAACAGACGTTGTATGGATATGCCCCAAGGCCTGTTTATGCACCTGTAGATCAAACGGCGTTGTTATATAGTGCCGGATCTCATCAAAATGTTTACGTAAATGCGATCTTATGGTCCTAGGAGGCGGATTGAGTTCAAGCAGTTGTCTACCGGGATGCTGTGGTTTACAGCAGTTCAGTAGGTACTGCTTGTTTAGCATTTCATTATGCTCCCTAACTGGAAGCATTTCCACCTCATTATGTATATGAGATATAGGTGACATAAGGACGCACCCCGTAGCGGTTCTGAGCGCGGTGTTTTGATATCGGCGACGCATAGTTCAGGATCGGCCGACCAATTGCCTTGTACGTTACCAACAAAGTTTCTTTGTCTTTACCCCAAGTACTGCCGGCTAGTGACTTGAGGATTTTGTTGCGGCTCTGTAATTTTGAGACAATTGCAGCTGAATGGGCAGCGAAAGTGTGCATGGTGTCAAAAGTCACTCCTAAAATTTTTGGGTGAGCGACAGTAGGTATTTTATGATCACCTACATACATAGATTTCTAATTCCATGCCAACCTGCGCCGTCCACGTCGTGAATAAGGTCGCCGAAGACTTTGTTGGCGACAATGTCAAGGTTCGGGTAGTGAAGAACTCGACTAGAGAGGGGAGATAACCATTTATTTTGGAGCACAGCTCATCAACGGAAGTACCAGTTGCCAATATCGTGCAATCGTCTGCGTAAGAAACAATCGTAACTTCTTCTGGTGGAGGAGGAAGCTTCGAAATATAGAAGTTAAACAATAACGGGGAGAGGACACCACCCTGTGGTACCCCTTGTTTTATCTTCCTGGCTTTAGATTTTTTGTTTCTAAATACAACAGACGGCCGACGACCACTGAGATAATTGGCGGTCCAACGCTTTAGACAGGGGGGGAGTGACGAGTCGTTAGCTGGCTTGCCAGGCTTTAGTAGTGGGATCACAGTTGCCTGCTTCCATTTGTCGGGTATGACAGCTGTGATCAGAGACAAATTGAAGACGGCCGTTAAATATTTGACTCCCGCTAGGCCGATGTGTTTTAGATGCACCATGGCTATGCCATCAGGGCCGATGGCTTTGGAGTTTTTGGCCTTCCGGATGGCCTCTTGAACCTCTGTAGCGGTGATGGGAACGGGGGCATAGTTTTTGTGTTTATGTGCACGCCTGAAGATTCCACGTCTAGCCCTGTCTTGCGCAGGGTGTGGGACATATTGTCGACAAAAAGCCTGTGCACATTTCCTGGGGTCATTTATTGTCTTGTCACCAAAGGTAATGTCGACATTTTTTGGTGGACCCGAAGGATTTCCTGTAACTGGCTGGCTCCTTCTACATCTGGATATTGTAGTAGATTAAACTCCCTCTTTTCCAAACTGAACCCCGGCGTGCCGAATGAATGTCCGACATGCGCCTCGTCCCCCATAACACCAACCACGTATTCACTTGCTCTGCGGAGCCCACTCTTCTAACACCCATCTCCCTTTGGGTCAACCCTCTCGAAACAGCTAGTTTCCTAGGACTCCCGTTAGAAGACATTGATAAGGATAAGTGCGCTTTGGGCAGGGCTACACTCCGTTACAACAACAACAACCTCATTTGAAAGGTGGGGCACTGTAACTAATGTATCTGCCAAGCACTTCAGGGAGGTTCTGGATTCAGAGAAGAATGAGAAGTGACAAAGCGTTGTTTTGTTTTTTCACTGATTCAGGGCCTACGTTCGAGGCTATCAAGTGTTAGCCTATCGATGAACTTGCAATCCTGGGCAGTGGAAAGTTTCTAAGTACAGTGAGGGATGTTCTGCAATGGTAGCTGGTAATTGTGATAAGGTGGCCCGAATCATGCGTCCTGCTTATCAACAGAGTTAATTTCCTTGACGAGAAAGTATAAGATCGATGGTTTTGTACTGCCCTCAAATGGTGGATTATCACAGAGACTTTTTGACATGAGTTGAGTACCTATGAATTATTCTGTATAGGAAGGCTTTGGTTGCTTTGTCAGGAATTCAGAGTTAGCACGACCATTGTATCATTGTGGTAGCAATTTGGGTATGACCAGTGGAACCTTCTAGGTAATGTACTAAAATAACAAAAAGTCCGTGAAGGTGGCCTACTTGAGTGCGGTATTGTCCCCTACGAGGACAGACACCTTGACGTTGGTGTAGGGGCTTAAGCCGGCGCATTCGATGTGGATTGACGGAGTTGACGGGGTGAAAACCATGTCAGCTCAGTCAGTCCGGATCGAGTGCGACGGCAACTAAGAGCTGTCACCTCCTAATCCAGGGTGTTAAGCGTCACCGTGCCTATTGGATGGTTTGCAGCCAGGAGGTCTACAACACCGGCTGTATTTGAACGGCGCCTCTTCAACACCGGGTCACCTTGGAGAGTAAGTATGACCTTACCGCGTCACGGGGCTCTGCCGCGGAGGACCAGTTAAGTTCCCCTTTATATATTTTTGACCAATGCGCTTGCCATGCCGAGCAATTTGGTCGCACGAACAAGATGAGCAGAAATAACCATAACAACAAAAAACAAAATAAGGATGATAAGGAGGAGAGGAGCAGAGGAAAGGCGCGAGGTAGTAGTAGGCGTAACGCACGTAGCTACTCAAGCGGCGGTTTAGATGGGCTAACGGCGATGGAACGTGACCTATATGAGGAGCACGCCAGGGATGATGATGAAGAGCCATCGACTAGCCTCGGCCTTAGAAGGCAAATAGCCGAAAGGGCGAAGCGGCGGGCACGGTATGCCGATCTGCAGCGTAGCAGTGACTTGTTGACTGCACCCGATGTAGAAAACGACATCGGTTGTGCGGGTGGTCAGTTGGACAGGGGAGTATCGGCGACCTTTTCACAACAGCAGCACGATAAGAGGACTGCACCCGATGCGGCAACTAGCATCGGTAGTGCGGGCGGTCGGTCGGGCAGTGGTGTACCGGCGACTATTTCACAACAGCAGCACACTACGAGGACTGCACCCGATGCGGCAACTAGTATCGGTAGTGCGGGCGGTCAGTCGGGCAGGGTAGTACCGGCGGGGGCTTCGCAAGAACATCACAATGAACCCCGAACCAGCAACAATAGTGGAAGTTCCACAAACAAGCGAGTGCGCTCACCACCCGAAGAGAGGGCAAGGAACGGAGAGGGCGCAAGAGGTAGAAATCAGGAGAATGACCGTTTCAGACGGGAAAATGGCACATCACGCCACGGAGAAAGTACCGCATCCGGGGTGCAAGCGCGGGGCGGCCGCGGCGACGACCACAAACGCAGCGACAGGCCGTCATATAGCCGGCATACGCCTACCAGCAGCTCCGAACAGCGCGGCATGAAAGGGGAGCAGGAGAAAGAAAAAAAGACGAGAAGGGGCAGACCTCCGTTTACACCGCGTTGGGGCACCCCGGGCGGGCGAGATGATATTAATAGGAAGGGGCTAAGTGGATCCGGGGTCAGGTGGTACATACGCTATCTGGAGCAGGGCAAACCCCCAGAGATAGCCAGAGCAAATGCGTTTCTTCACATGGAGGCCAATAAGCAACATACCGCACCCATACAAGGGCGTAACAGCGGGCAAAGGGGCCAAGAAGAGTTTAGAGCGTGGAATCAGCAGCCAGCTCGTGCCACTGGGCGCAGTAGCGGGCCTAACGAAGTAACCACACCGGCTCCTGCGGGAAAGCGACGAGGCGGGCAAAGTACGCCGGAGGACACGCCCCAATCTAAGAGACACATGGCACAAACAACCGCACACCCATCAACCATTGTATCAAATGCGGCATGGGCTACTCAGGGGTCGGGGCCCGCGAGGGGTGCACCGAGACAGCAGAGCCATTCGGAAGCCGCCAGGGGCCTAAGAGTAGCGGTGCTGTCGAGGAACTACCCAGCGGGGGCCCTGAGCCCGGAAGAGCTCAACAGGCTGCAAAATGTTATAATGGAGGAGATAGTGCGGGCGACACAGGGAGGGATGAGTAGCCCAGTCTCCTTTTTGGGGGTGTACTTTAGGCCAGGAGTTCTGCTGATAGATTGTTATGACGAGAACGCCGCGATTTGGCTTGCCAGTACAATCCCTAACCTGCGGGGTTGGACAGGACCCCCCCTGGACACTAGGCGCGGCGATGAGATACCGCCGACTCACACTGTCACGATGTACCTCCCGAGGAGTGCGGAGTGGACAACGGAGTTCGTTCTGGATCTCCTTAGGGGCCAGAACGCCGGGTTAAACACCGATCTGTGGCGGGTTTTCACCACAACCGTCGGGGATGGAGGGTTAAGGCTGAACATGGCAATAGACGAAGCATCCTTCGCCGCCATCAGGGAGAGGGAGTTTCGCCTGTTCTACAGGTTCAGCATTATACCCGTAAAACCCTGGAAACAGAGAGCTCCAGGTACCAGCGAGGCCGCGGTTAGGGATGATGAGGAAGAAAACAGCACAGGAGGTGGGGTAGAGGCAGAGGCACCCGAACCGTCAGGTAATGCAACCCCCGCACAGGCCACCGTCGGCTCAAACACGGCTACTGAACCGGCCAATGCGGGCCAAAATACGCAGGACCTGCTGGACGGTATTGAGGGCATGGAGCTGGGGAATGAAGAGGGTGAGGACTTTCGGCTGTCTGACGAAGATGAGCCGATGGCCAAGAAGCCATGATGAGCCCAAACACCACAAAAGTAGCCCAGATCAACCTCCACCACGCCAAAGCGGCCTCGGCCGTTTTAGCGCACAAATTTGCCACGGATGATCTGGGCATAGCTCTTATTCAAGAGCCATATGTAGTGAAGGGGCAAGTCAGAGGGCTAAAAGACAGGAGAAATAAGGTAATTTGGGACCTCTCGCACGAGAGGCCCAGAGCTTGCATAATGCTTAAGAGTAATATTAACTATTTCTGCATTACAGAGTTCATGAGTAGAGACCTAGTGGCACTGCAGGCAACGTTTGAAACGGGTGTACATACCGTACACGTTGTCTTAGCCGCGGCCTACTTCGCGGGTGACGGCGACATACCGCCAGTAAATGTGGAGAGATTGGTTGAGTACTGCAGAAGGGCGCAACTTCCGCTGGTAATCGGGTGCGATGCAAATGCCCACAATGAAGTCTGGGGAAGTACCGATACAAACCAAAGGGGTGAGTACCTTCTAGAGTATATTATCAGTAAGGACCTCAGTATATTTAACGTGGGTAGCACACCAACATTTGTAACGAGGGCACGAGCTGAGGTGCTAGATATTACCCTAGGTAACAATCTGTCTGATGATATGATCACGGGATGGAGGGTTTCCACAGAACCCTCCCTCTCGGATCATCGCATCATACAGTTTACCATAGGGGCAAAGGTAGCACCAAGGGCACCCAGCAGGAATCCAAGGAAAACTGACTGGGAAGTATATAGAAATGTTATAGAGGAGAACCTCGATAGTCTGGGTGGGAGAATCAGGGGAACAAGTGAGTTGGAGTTGGAGGACAGGGTAAACAACCTGAACATCATAATGCTTGAAGCCTTCTACTCCAGCTGTCCAGAATCCAGGGGCGATAACTCCAAAACCCGGTGGTGGTCGAAAAAGCTCTCGGATCTGCGGAGCAAGGTGCGGAGACTGTTCAATAGAGCTAGGCGCACCGGCCACTGGGAGGAGTACAAAACCCATTTAACAGAGTACAACAAAGAAATAAGGAGATCCAAGAGAAGCAGTTTCAGGACCTTCTGTGAGAAAATAGCATCCACTCCAGCGGCCGCTAGGCTTCACAAAGCCATGGCCAAGGAGCAAGGAGACACAAGGATGGCGCTAAGGCTCCCTAACGGAGAGTTCACGCGTACTGAGGAAGAAAGAGCACAGGCCCTTCTGGCTGCTCACTTTCCGGAATCATCCACGAACCTGGAGGAGACGCAGTATCATTGGACAAGACCCACCCAGCGGGACTGGCACCTGTCGAGGACTCTATTCTCCCAGAGTGCAGTCAAGTGGGCCATAACGTCCTTTGAAAGCTACAAATCACCTGGGGTCGATGGTATCTATCCGGCTTTTCTGCAGCAGGGGGGGAGTCTCATCCCATACCTGTCGGGCATTATGAGGGACAGCCTAGCGCTAGCCTACATACCGACAGTATGGAGACGTGCCAGAGTGGTTTTTATACCGAAGGTGGGGAAAAAGGATCTTTCAGCAGCGAAGTCCTTTAGACCCATAAGCCTAACCTCCTTTGTCCTCAAGACAATGGAGAAAATAGTGGATCATGAGATCAGATCGAACGCTCTGAGGCTCAAACCTCTACACGTAAGTCAGCACGCATACAGGGCAGGCAGATCTACTGATACAGCCCTGTACCAGCTGACCACGGAGATCACAAGTGCGTTCGATTGCGGAGAAGTAGTGGTATGCGCCTTCTTGGACATAGAGGGAGCCTTCGACAACACCTCTCATGGTAGCGTTAGTCGAGCACTGGAAAGAAAAGGTGTTCAGGGACCTATCATACGGTGGATAAGCGCCCTGCTTAGAACAAGATTGGCGGAAACCAATGTGGGAAACAGCACGGTTCAAATAAGAACCACGAGAGGGTGTCCACAAGGAGGAGTGCTATCACCTCTCCTGTGGAGTGTAGTGGTGGACGAACTATTGGAGGTACTTACTGACAATGGTATCAGATGTCAAGGGTACGCTGATGACATAGTGGTCATAGCTAGAGGGAAATTTGAGGGTACTCTCTGTGAAATCATCCAGAGGGCATTAAGACTAACGAAAGAATGGTGCGCTGGAGTTGGCCTTAACATAAACGCCAACAAAACAGCTATAATTCCCTTCACAAAAAGACGATCCCTACCAGGGATGAGAGCTATTACGTTAAGTGGGGAACACCTGGAGGCCGTTTCCGAAGTAAAATACTTGGGGGTTACATTCGACTCTAAGCTTCTATGGAGGAAACATGTCGATAACACAACATCGAAGGCCACCAGGGCTCTCATGGTGTGCAGAAGGGTCGCAGGCAAGTCCTGGGGATGTAGCCCAAAGATTCTGATGTGGATGTACACCATGATAGTCAGACCCACGATTACGTATGGAGCGGTGGCATGGGCATCAAGATCAGCTCTAAGCACGGTGCGTAAGTCACTCACCAAACTCCAGCGCATGGCTTGCGTGTGTATAACGGGAGCCATGCGTACTTGCCCTACTGCGGCAATGGAAGTGCTGCTTGATCTGAGCCCTTTGCACATAGTAATCCAGCAGGCAGCCAAACGAACCATGCTGAATATAGCAAGGGAGGGTACGGGCAAAGGAAAGGTCATCTCGTCAAAGGGGGCAGAAAAACTGAAAAACCAGTTTCCGATCTGCCAACTTCCAAGGGACGACATTGTTAAAAGCATACGTTTTGAGAAAAGATTCCGGATTGAACTGGGTGACAAGGCCACCTGGGATGCCTCAAGCGTAGGAAGATTCCACCGGGATAGAGCGCTGGTATGGTACACAGACGGGTCAAAAACCCCCGAAGGAATTGGGGCGGGCATTACAGGCCCCCGAACCAACGTGTTCATACCTCTGGGAGAATATCCGAGCATATTCCAAGCGGAAGTGGCCGCAATAAACATGTGTGCGATGATAAATCTGCAACGCGGCTACTTCAGTGAAAACATAGTGATATTAAGCGATAGCCAAGCGGCACTTAAAGCCATTTCATCGTGTGAAATCAAATCCTCTTTGGTACTAGAGTGCGTTGACAGACTGAACACCCTGGCAATGCAGAACAGGGTCCGGCTGGCCTGGGTTCCGGGCCACGCCGGGGTGGATGGGAACGAAAGAGCCGATCAGCTAGCCAGAGAAGCAGCAGCTACCAAGCCTACGGGCCCGGAGCCGTTCATAGCCATCGGACCACATACCATAAAAGAGAGGCTTAGGAAAGAGGAGGAGAATATGAGAGAGGAACATTGGCGCCTGACGACCGGGATGCGTCAGTCGAAGGCCATGTTGGGAGGATACAACACCAGGCGTTTTGAAAGCGTAATTGGTCTGTCTAAGAACAATATTAGGATTATTACAGGAGTCCTCACAGGGCATTGCAGGCTCAAGGCCCACATGCATAGATTGGGAATTGCGTCCAGCAGCCTGTGCCGCTTCTGTGATAATGAGGCCGAAACAGCGGAGCACATACTATGTAAGTGTGATGCTATCTCTAGACGAAGACTGAAGTTTTTCGGATCTACGACTCTAGAGTGTATGCACTTACATCAACTAAAGCCGAACAAGATTCTGGATTTCCTGAAGGCGGTCGGCTTAGAAGATGTGCTATGAGAATACGAGGGCACAATAGATCTTACGGTCGCAGTGCATAACCTCAGTTTATTATTATTATTATTATTATTAAATGAAATGAGGACACAATATAGTAATCTTCTAAGTACACCTTGCAAAAGGAAAGACAAGTACTACTCGAATCAAAGCTGATAACATTAAGTACAACATCTCGAGAAGCATAAGATATCAGACCATGAGACAATCTGTTTCAAAATGCCAACCTCACGATGTTATAAAATGAGAGTGTATGAAAATCGCCTGTGCTGGGATAACTACACAAAAGAAAACCTGATAAATAACCTAAGGAACTTCAATATAGCAGAACTATCGAACTGCGATATCGGACAGAAAATCCAATTAATACACAATGTCTTGAGTGAAATAATGGAAGTACTAACATTTGAAAAACGAGTACAAATTAAACTTATGAATAAATGGTACGACCGCGAGCTAACTGAGTTGAACAAAGTGAAATTCGAACATTACAAACTGGCATTAAGAAAAAATATATGGGTATATTATATTGATATCAAACGATATTACAAAAAAATGGTGAAGATTAAAAAGAAAAAATATATGGAAAATAGAATCAATAATAATTGTGATAATCAACGGCTAATGTGGAAATGTCTCAAAGAAGCAGTCAACATGAACAATGAAACATCTCAAATAAAACGAGGGCTTAAGTGCAGTATACGGACAATTCCAAAATCAAAAAAAGGAGTGTGAGGATTGATAGACATGGTCAAGATGAGTATAACTACACAAATTTTTTTGTGGGCAATTGATAATAACAGAAGTTATTAAGGGTCAAAGTTCATATGAAGCATTTTTTAAATCTAAATTTCTCTTAAAGTATCGAACCGATTTTCAAAATTTTTTCTTCATTGAATAGGTTGTAAAATTACCTTTCATTTGATATGCTGTTTGTATTCCTATCCCGTAAAATACTTAAAAAATTCGATGTTTAAAAGTGTTAAATTTACTAAGTAAATTACGCATATTTATTTGTGCATATGTATGTATGTGTATGTATATTTTGTTAATACGTTGGTATTTAAATCTTAAATTAATTTTCTATAGCGTAAAATAATAAAAAATAATAAGGCTTACAATACTTTTCATGCGCACCAATTAAGTATTTGAATAGGGTTTGCAAGCCTCACCTATACTAAACTAAATGGGTGTACTATGCAGAAGGACTCACCGTGGCGGTAGCCACGGTTAGAGCACACGTCCGGACTCCGCCAAATGGGTTTACTACGCAGAAGTACTCACTGCGGCGGTAGCCGCAGTTGGTGCACACGTCCGGACATGGGATGGCGTAGCCCAGGGTTATTTTAAATAAGCGCGGCCGAAGGCCGCCTACGCGGAAAGGTGTTGAAATAAAAAAAATATGTTTTTTTTTTATTTTTTGTTTAAGTGTGGCAACATCTTTCTTTGACAACAAATTTGTTGTGAAATATCTGTGTATAGCCGTGCGATGGTGAAAATTTATAATTTTGTGAAAATAGATGAAATTTAAAAAATTGTGCGTTAGTTACCTATAGTGCCATGCAAAATTTGCAAAACTTCAACAACCATTATCTCAGTAAATATAAGGGTCCTTACGCTAAGATTATATATTTGTGTTCAGAAAAAGCTCCTCTATCCTCCTGAAAAAACCGTTTTTTTTCTAGCTGTGCGAGTCTATACTAAAATTTCCCCAATGCGTCGGAGGTGTTTTACACAAAAAAACTGTGAATTAAACCCCCGGTCGCTTATCGGCAAGTGTAAATTTTTTGGGGGTTATTTTTAGTAAAAATTTAAAATTTTGTACATACGCGGTTTTGCACCCACAGCAGTGGTACCTCAAATAAAAGGTAATTCAATTACCTATCCAATGCAAAAAAAATTTTGGAAATCGGTGCAATAGTATTGAAGATATTTTGATTTTAAAAAATGTTTTAAATGAACTTTGACCCTCAATAACTTTTGTTGTTGTTGTTTGCCCAACAAAAAAAATATACCGTTATGTTTCTTTTATTAATACCTATCGATCTCAACTTTTCGTTTTTTTATATCAGCATTGTCCGTATACTGCACTTGTTCCAAAACGAGTATTCTACAATAACATTTTCATCGAGGAAGTATGGTGGAAAAAAACTATTGGCAGAAGGCGTAATTAAGGACAGCATGGAGTACCTGGCTCACGCATATGCGTGTATTGTGAATGAAAGCTTAGACAGTGGTGTTTTCCCGGAGTGCTGGAAGACCTCTACAATTGTGCCAGTAGAAAAAGTTAAAGGAACAGTGAAACCTGATGAGATACGACCGATCAACACACTGCCTAGCGATGAGAAACTTATGGAAAGCATTGTAAAAGAGCAGCTACTGGAATATCTTAATGAACACGAAATTATTATCAGCGAACAATCGAGATTCAGGTCTAAGCACTCCTGTGAAACTGCACTCAACTTGGTAATAGCAGAGTGGAAAGAAAGCATGTCCAGTAAACAAACAGCAGTGTCAGTCTTTCTTGATCTTAAAAGAGCCTTTGAAACCATCGACAGGGACATCATGCTGACGAAACTGCACAACATCGGTGTACGTAGCGTTGCAATTAACTGGTTCAAAAGTTATCTTGATGGAAGGAAACATCGGACAGTAATACGAAATGCAGTATCGGACGAAGTTAACATTGAACTAGGCCTACCGCAAGGATCAGTACTAGCAGCAATTATGTTCATCATCTATATTAATGATATAAATACCTGTATCGACCACTGTAAAATACGACTCTTCGCGGATGATGCTTTATTAACTATAAGCTGTCCATCTTCAACTGAGGCTATATCAAAAATACAAGCTGACCTAAACAACATATATAAGTGGTTATGCCAAAATAAACTCAAAATAAATGCAGAGAAAAGGAAATGGATGATTATGCGAAGACAATCTACAGAAGAGCAAAATGTGATGCTAAAAATAGCTGATACCCCTATACAGAAAGTGAATCAAATAAAATATTTGGGAGTAATAATAGATGATAGACTGAAGTTTCATGAGCATTTTATATACACGGAGAAAAAAATATCAAAGAAGATAGGCTTTATGATACGATCATGTAAATACGTTGTAGACATTACAAAACAATGGTTTATAGGTCCATTATAGAACCCCATTTCATATATTGTCCCACGATCCTCTTCACATTGGCATCAACACACATACATAAACTACAAATAAAGCAAAACAAAGTGATGCGATTTATACTCAAAAAACGCTTTGATACTCCAATCTCGGAAATGCTGGAGAATTTGAACTGGCTTAGTGTTAAATAAATCATTAAATACCACACTTTGAAATTTATACACAACATGAAGTTAGATAATCTGCCGAACTACATAAAAGACCGAGTGAGATATAACAACGAGGTGCACCGATATCAAACAAGAAATATGAACAATTTTCATTTGCCTATTGTAAGATCTGAGTTTGATAAAAATAGTATATATTATGAGGGGCTAAGGGCATATAATGAGCTACCAAGTGAGATTAAAGACTGCAATAGTATTACCAATTTTAAAAAATTATTATTTAATTACTGTAAGACTCTACCTTTTAGATAATGTCATTGTGATAATAAAGATATAATCTAAGTCGAAAAGACTGTAATAAATAAATAAATAAAAATAAATAAATATGAAACAAAACGGAAAGTAACATCAAACTGTTATCAGAAAGTGAAACTGGGCAAGCCGTATAGTAACACGCTAGCTCAGTTTAGCGATAAACGGTTTTACATCTTCGTTATGCGAAGATAACACATAAATCACTTGCTTATAAACGTCACGTATGGATCAATGAACGTCCGTTGCCGTCATAAGCAAGCACAACTATTGCAGTTGACCCGGTAAAAAAAAAAAACTTATATACATACATAAGTAGGTATGTATGTAAGTACTGATCGTTTATGTGCAGCATGCTAATTACAAAACAAGCTTATTACAGAAAAAAATGCTAACAAACATAAACATATGTGTAATTCGATCATGAGAGAAATAATTAATTAATACAACATGAGGGAGAGGGAGATAACCCCGCAGCGGGTTAGTGGTTTAGAATATGCCCGAGGTAGGTATGCCGGTCGTAAGAAGCGACTAAAATCCACAACGATCGTTCCCAAGACAGTCGGGCTAATACCACAATGTGCTATTCACCGGAACGTACCGGATTCATATCCGGCACGTACGGCAGGGCGAAGTACGGCTACAATAACAGAGCAATTTGTTTGACACCGTGGAACTTTGAACATCTGTTCTCCAAATGATGGGATGCTTGTCCCAAAAGGTGACTAAAGTCGGTCCACGATCGGTAGGTTGTAGATGTGCGACTGTTAGTGAGAAGTGAAAACCGTTGTTCACCCATGTACAATGTACATAGTTTACCAGTAACATCATTTGTTCCCTACATTTTGAGGAAAATGAAAACGACCATAGTGTTCCACGTCAGCAGTAAGTCACCTGTGTCCGACAGTTGCTTTAGACACACATGCATACATGAAAATTTGCAGCGCAGAAAAATATTAAAAATATTCATTCGACCTGTCTAGCGGCTACCTTATCGCTGGGCAAACGCACGCTTATAAGAAAATATATACTACGTAGGTAGGCACACCGGTGTTTGCATATGTATCAAAGAAAATGTGTTTGTTAAATTAGCCCTTCAGAAATTTTAAATAGCTCGTAAAAGCATGAACAACTGACATGAGTTCAACAAAAGAAGGCAGCAGCAAATTCCACAACGGCCGAACAAACGATAAAAAAATTTAAATTTTCTTTCCTCTCGCTGGTTATGTAACAAATGAGAATGATTTATGGAAATATTGCGAGTAGTGTTCGCGCACGTTTTAGCTATAAATCACGTAACGCTGGTGAATGCGCAAAACAGCATATCTAGCTTTTACGCAGATCTAATTGAATTCTAAGACGGTTAACGAATGCATGGAAAAAAATCATATCCAGGTCGATTTTTGGCTTAAATACAGTATACCGTCAGTTCTAAAATAAAAAAAAGTATGAGGATTGATAAACAAGCGTAAGCTGAGGATTACTATGTTATTCTTTTTTTTTGGCAAACAACAACAAAAAAAGTTATTAAAGGTCAAAGTTGAGATTTTGCATTTTTAAAATTGAAAATACTCAAAAATTGTCGAACCGATTTTGAATATTTTTATACCATTCGATGGGTATTTAAATTCCCCTTAACTTGATAACGTTTTATAATATTTGTTCCCGATTTTTTTTTTTTTTGAATACTTTCCAATCCCAACTCAGGTTTTTGAAGCATATTCTGAGTTGAAGCGTTCTTCAACCAAGTTTTGAAGTAGGGAGGCTTTGAAAAATATTTAGAAATAGGTCGCCGCGGTTCTGCATAAGCGTTATACATATATTGTTTTCCCTTTCGCCGCTTTAAAGCGAATTCGTGAAATTACTTTTCTATGTTGATACTTGCCCCATGTCGAGATGAGTGCAAGCACCGATTATCCCTGACTCCATTTTTGAACAACCATGTCGGCTGGAGGTAGAAGTAGGTTACTATACGTAGTGGTGCTTTCGAACTTGGCTGTTGAATCACATCAGGCGAAAGTAAAGGTGTCATGGAATCTGATACAGATGATGACGTTGACATAAGAAGTGTGGAAATCTTAGATATGACAATTAACAAAACGCTGCAATGCGGTCAAGAGCGCTTGATGTACTAAATAGTACATGGATTGAGAGAAAAAAATCTGACCCTACTTATGCCAGTGACAGTTGCATTTTATCATATTTCTTTTGTACTTATATAACTTTTCAGTTGGCTAGTACAAAAGATGTGAAAATTACACAATACAACAGACGGGTGGTTTTCAACGTTATGAATAGGAAGAGCCCGCTTAAAAGTATTAAGCAGAAGAGAAAAAATACTAACATTATTATCCAAAGTAGGCTGAAATGTAGCTATATCAAGTGTAGGAAGATGTTTATGTATGCCAAGTACATCTTATTACAAAAATCACTTAATTGAAGAAAATTATCACGAGCTTTTAACTAATTGTCCGAAATAACTGACGGTAAGACCTTTGCCATATTGCGAGGCTAAATCTTGAAACATACATATTATCGCCTACTTTCTGTGTTAAAAATTCTTTTTAACAAATAATATCACGTCGACATTCCCAGAGAAAATGAAATTACAATGGTCCCACAATGTTATTCATACCTGTTATTGAGGAATCCTAAAGTAACACTTCTTTCTTTATCTGAGGGTATGGGGATAAGTCTAAAGAAACACTTTTTTCATGCAATTTTAAAAAGCACTTTCTCCTTTGGATATGCTCCGTTGAGAGCTTTTTCGTAGCCTCTTTAGGAGAGAACCTAGTAAAGCCTTTTACATTGAGAAAACGATCCTGAGTATTTGTTGATCCTACAGGGTGGAAAGCTGATGTATATTGGAATGATTGTCCACAATCCCTTTTCAAATTGGGGTTTTGCAACATTTCATCAGACAGCCAAGGTTTATCGTCAAGTCATATGATCAGATATATGCGAAACCTTTTAGTTATCATCATTGCAGAAGTGTCACAAAGCCAAAATTTTACCAAGGATAATGAAAAATGGTTACAATATTATTTCAGCTTTTATTGTTGTCTTTGTTGTTAACAACAAAACACTCCCCGAAGGTTTTGGGGAGTGATGCCGAAGTTGTTGTAACGATGTGTAGCTCTGCCCAATCGTAAACGCTTCTCCTGCTAAATGGTCAAAATTCGAGTTTAACGGTAGTCGTAGAAAATAGGTCGTTTAACAAGGTTGGAACACACTGAAAGTGCTGTGCGAAAGTGTGAAAAATTTACTCTGCTGCATCTGAAAAAGTTGACTATTTTACTATTGATCTATCCTTTCCCACTCTATGCTCCACATTCCACTATGTTGTTGTTGTTGTAGCGAGGTGTAGCCCTGCCTAAATGTCAGACAGGGTCACCTCGAGTGTATTGCTCTTCGCCGGGAATGATATAAGAAAACGGCCCGGGTCGTTTCGGCACGATGGGTACAGCACAAGTACTGGTACCGTTCTCGTAGAACCGGCAATACAAGAACTAGCCGTGTAGGCTATGTAGGTCATTTAGCGTTACCCAGGGTGCACCAACTGGGAGGCGACCTACTTTTACACTCCACATTCCACTATCTTATCCTTTTCCTCTTTCAAATCGTTTTTGTTTCTCCCATTTCACTTCCTATTCTATTTTATTTCTTTTCCTAGTCCTGTCTCAATCCTTATCCTGCCAGTCTATACTTTCCAATTCTATGAACCATCTTCCTCTTTTTTATCGTCTTTTTTTCTCTATCCCTATATGTATGTATACCTATACCAATTCCTATATGTATGGGAAGTGCCACGCCCCCTTCTCTCCTTTTTCTTGAAGTATTCGAGATTAGCCTCTTTCACCCATTTTAAATATTCTACCATAAATACTACAGGAGATAACTATTCGTCCTTTATGGTGCCACTTCTTTCCTTTTTTCTTGAGGAGTTTGAGATTAAATTCCTTTTTATAGGGGGTACGCCAACTTCTGGCGAGAGCCGAACGTGAGCCGAAAACCCGCTATTATATTTATTCAAATAATTATAATCTAACGCAACTACTGAAACACGTTCAAAAGTGTCGGGAGAGGTGTCAAACGATTCGTTTTGACTTCGATTACAATAATCCGAACGCAGAAACAGAAGCTTTTGTTTCTGGAAAATTTAATTGTCAAAATAACACATTTCTAAGTTCAAATATCTTCACATAAATAAAATATCGATGTGGTTTAACAGACTAAAAATAAATAGATATATCAACAAAGATTATAGAAGTGCCCCTGCGGGTTAGAGGTTTAGAATATGCCCGAGGAAGGCATAGCGGTCGTAAGAGGCGACTAATATGCACATAGGTAATGTGCTAACTCGATGGTTGATCTTCGGATATGATGCCTCTCATTACCCATCTTCTCCTTCCTCATGGATGGAGGGATATAATGACCTAGCAGGTTTCACTGGTCATACCCAATCGCTACCACGACAGTCGAGCAGTACCGCAGCGTACCGGGTCCATATCCCGCCGAGGACTGTCAATTTCGGTATCCCTCCATAAAACCTTCGGCGAGTGTTTTTGCTGTTAACAACACCAGCAAGATTATAGAAGGGCTACCTCTATAATAGGTCTAGATCAACTTTTTCGGAAGCGCGATAAAAGGTCCGTTACATCTCTAGCCAAAATTCGCCATCTAGCGCAAAATGTTGTTATGTTGTTGTTGTTGCAGCGAGGTGTAGCCCTGCCTAAATTTCAGACAGGGTCACCCCGAGTGTATTGCTCTTGGCCGGGTCGATATAAGAAAACGGCCCGGGTCGTTTCGGCACGATGGGTACAGCACCAGTACTGGTACCGTTCTCGTAGAACCGGCAATACAAGAATAATTATTGTTGTTATCGATTAAGGTGACGTCACTGACCAGTATTTATCAATGAACTTGACACCTTTGCTGAAATGCTTTATAAAAGCCGAGGCTAATCTGTCTAACATTAATTAATTTTTATCTAGATTGTCATGTGATTTGCAGCAAAGTTCTTCATATGTCCAAAGCTTTTACTAATTTCAGCTGAGTGTGTCAAATCAGAATTATGTGTACGAACAAGAATATAAAATGGCAAATGTGGATACATATGTAGAGCATGACATGCAATACATTGGAAAAGTTATCTCACATGATTCAACCAATTAAGAATGGGCTGGAAACGGCTGGCAATCCTTTATTTAAATTTAAATTTATATACTATGTAATTTCGTATTTGCTCCATTTGCAGACGAAATAGAACAACCAAAAGGAACCTTGATGTATTGTTAAAAAGGGCTTTGCGTAAATTTTCGCTGGTTGTTACGTAACATCAAAGTCTATAAAACCGCAGGCACTCCTCTCTTTTAAGAGGCGAGGCATATTCTTCTCTATACGTAGCATTTTTTTGCCGGTCATTGCTCGTTGCGATGATAGCAGCACACAGTACATAAATTAGTTATAGAATTAATTGTTTATTGCAAATAAAAAGCAATTTTTATTGATTATGTTTGTGACGAAGTAGCACTTTAATGGTAATTGCTTGGACAGAGGGAGGAGGGTGTGGTTGTAGTTCAACGAAATGACAAGCACGTACACCAACCAAATCAAATCTCGACATGCTCATTGCCAAAATTGGAAGCAATATATATTTTTGAGTATTCTCCTGTGTTTTCAACTGTTGGCCATTTATAATCACTCGGGCTTCCACACTACAACGGCACACACATCAGCAATCTTTTCTAGGTTATGAAATCACTTTTTAGCATTTTTCATTGTTATTGTTGTACACTAATGTATCGAAGCTACTTCACATTTTATGCTCCTCTTACCTACAATATTCAATAGTTGATTTTGTGCAATTTATGGTACTTACTTTTATTAAACTTTTGCAGGAATACAACGACCACGACGAACACCAAAAATTTTGTGAAGAATGAACGGAATATAACGAGTAGAAAAGTGGAAAATGAAATCACTCGCCAGAGAAGGCATTGCCAAGCTAGAAAATAAGTGCTGGTAAACTGAAAAACTTTGGTGATTACCCTGGCTTCCAACAAAAAAATTCTGCTGCCTAAACCATAGTGTACCAATACAAGTGTAAACTCTTCTGCATAGACGTCAAAATTCCAAAATGTGTTTAACACCTGTTCATCAGAGTTGTTTTTTGGAAAAAGAGCATCATTTTGCGCCGAGTTGCATTCGATTTGGTATAAAAAATTAGTAGAGGTTGCATAAAAATGTAGTTTGCTAAAACTTAGAAATTTGATTTTTTTAACATAAATAACAGCGAATTATATAAAATTATTAGTTAGAATAACTCTTTCAAGTCTGCTCACTATTTTCTATTAAACAAATAACAAACAACTGCTAATAATTAGCTTCAAACCCCAAAATTTGGTATTTGTTTCCTTTAGGGGTCAGATCCTAATAAATTAGCTAGAATTATGGAAGATAGCTAAAATACGGGTTTTGGCATGAGGATCACGAATCGGAATGGAAAGTTATGGTCAAAAAACCGAAAATTTACCCGGGTCCGGTTATTAAAAAAGCGCTTCCGGATTCGTGATCCTGAGGCCAAACCCCGTATTTTGAGCTATATTCCATAATTCTAGCTAATTTATTAGGAGTTGACCCCTAAAGGAAACAAATACCAAATTTTGGGGTTTGAAGCCTTCTTTGTGCTAAAAAAACGTTAGTTTTCATTTTCTGTCTAATTTCTCATTTCGAAGATGCTTACCTCAAAATTTTTCTGTAAAATAAATAAAATTTACTAGTTTCCAGCGGAGAATCACTCTTGCCAACAAGTGCTACTTTGGACTGAGTAGGCAATTGAGAAGTAAAGTCCTCTCTCGAAGAACAAAGATCACGCTCTATAAGTCTCTCATCATACCTGTCCTGATGTATGGCTCAGATTCATGGACAATGTCAAGAGAAGATGAGATGGCCCTTGGAGTATTTGAGAGAAAAGTTCTCCGGAAGATTTATGGCCCTTCCCGTGATGCCAACGGCGAGTATCGAAGGAAATTTAACGATGAGCTGTACGAGCTCTACGCAGATCTGACCATAGTCCAGCGAATTAAAGCCCAAAGACTCCGCTGGCTGGGCCATGTTATGCGAATGGACAGAGAAGCTCCAGCACAGAAGGTTTTCCTATCGTCGCCTGAATTCGGTAGCAGAGGAAGGGGGAGGCCTCGACTGAGATGGAAACAACAGGTGGAGGATGACTTGAACTCCCTTGGGGTTTCCAATTGGCGTCAGTTATCGCTAAAAAGGAATGACTGGCGTGCTTTGATATGCAACGGCCAAAATCGCTTAGGCGGTTAAGCGCCAATAAATGATGATGATGATTCTCTGAAGAGAACCCGCCCCAATTTTGGTACTGGACCCGGGTCAAATACCACCAAATACCAAATTTTGGGGTTTGAAGCTAATTATTAGCAGTTGTTTGTTATTTGTTTAATAGAAAATAGTGAGCAGACTCGAAAGAGTTATTCTAACTAATAATTTTATATAATTCGCTGTTATTCATGTTTAAAAAAAAAAATCAAATTTCTAAGTTTTAGCGAACTACTTTTTTATGCAACCGACTACTATTTTTTTTTGCAAATCGAATGCAACTCGGCGCAAAATGATGCTCTTTTTCCAAAAAAACAACTCTGATGAACAGGTGTTAAACTCATTTTGGAATTTTGACGTCTATGCAGAAGAGTTTACACTTGTATTGGTACACTATGGTATTGATACACTATGGCCTAAACACAGATTATTTTTGATTTTTTGCATAAAGTGTGTTCGTCTAAAAGTTCAGTACGAATCATCCAGCAACGAAATGTTTCTCTTTTTACGCGAACGCGAAATGTACAAAATTGTTGCAAGTTCAGCTGTCAGCTGATACCACGGTTGCATGTCATACAAAATATAGGCGCGAAAAATCAAAATCAGCTGATTTCCGTAATTGCTAGTTCGTGCTGGACCAAATTTGTCCAGCAAGAATTATCAGCTTCTCTCGAAATTAAATGTCATTTTGCTCTCTCAATTCCTCTCTCCATGCTGGATAATTTTTCATCGCGAACGCGATTTTACCACAAAAGAAGATAATTTGTACAAATTTGTACAAATTATTTGCATGGCGAACGCAACTATAGATAATAACCCCTGCAAATCAGGTACCGGCTAGCTACCGAGTTAAATAGTTGGTTTCATTCATTTTTCATACGGTTAACAAAGTAGCTAATAGACCCCAATATGCAACAATAATTGCATACTTCATTTTCATGTAGCGACTGATGAGCTTGTGATGAGCAACATATTGTCAACATTTTATTAACCCTGCTGCCATAACGTACGTCTTCGAGGCATATCGACTTTTTTCTTGTTGATCTCCCTCTCGCAATTACTCTCTAAGCTAACTCATACTCGCATTTATCTCCGTCGTTACTTTTACTTACTCTTTCGAAAATTAGGTGTATTTGAATGTACTTTTTCTTTTTTTTTTTGCCCCACGAATCAATCTTTCAACTATCCTTTTTCAAACGGCGACGTAGAATAAGAGAAAGATGCCTCCATTGTGCACTTAAACCTGAAAGAATAATATTGACATAGAACATTTTGCAGTATGAAAAAAAATTTTCAAACTTTTTTTATCTACATACATACAAATATTGCTACAAACATACATACATTTTTCAAAATTTCATTTTTGTATATCTACCTACACAAATATTCTGTGCTCCTGTTACATTTTTTTTAAATTTCAAAGAAATGAAGCAAATAAATTGGCGAAAATGGCAGATACTACTTAAACATGCATGCGAATTACAGTAGAAATTTGCCGCCTTATTACCCGGGTCTTCAGACGAGTAATCGACTAGCCAAAAGCAACTATTCGACTAGTCGATTAGTGATAATCGAATATTTTTGGAAACGAATAGTCGAAATCGATTATTCGACTAATCGATTTGTCGATTATCAAGAGCCCTAATATCTACACTATGCCTCTCCTTTGCACTTATTGAATTTTCTATTTGCTATAAAGCTATTTCTTTAATTTAATGCTGGAAAAAATAATACAAGCTGCAGAACTTAACCGCGCTGGAACAATATATTACAAGAGCGTACAACTGTTGGCGTATGCCGACGACATCGACATCATTGGCCTCAACAACCGCGCCGTAACTTCTGCGTACTCCAAATTAGAAAAGGAAGCGGAAAAATGGGTTTGTTGGTGAACGAAGGTAAAACGAAGTACCTGCTGGCATCAAGCAAAGAGTCAGCGCATTCGCGCCTTGGCAACCACGCCACTGTTGGCAGCCATAATTTCGAGATAGTAAGGGACTTTGTATACCTGGGAAGCAGCATTACTACCAACAACAATGTAAGCCTGGAAATCCATAGAATGATAACTCTTGCAAACAAATGCTACTTTGGGCTGAGTAGGCAATTTAGAAGTAAGTAAAGTCCTCTCTCGACGAACAAAAACAACACTATAAGTCACTTATCGTACCCGTCCTGCTATATGGTGCAGAAGCATGGACACTGACAGCATCTGATGAGGCGGCTCTGGGAGTATTCGAGAGAAAAATTCTTCGAAAGATTTATGGACCCCTAAAAGTTGGCGACGGCGAGTACCGAAGAAGATATAATGATGAGCTGTATGAGCTTTACGCAGACGTGGACATAGTTCAGCGAATTAAAACCCAGCGGCTCCGCTGGCTAGGACACGTGGTGCAAATGAACGAGGACGCTCCGGCCCAGAAGGTATTTTTATCGGCACCCGCCGGTGGAAGTAGAGGAAGAGGGAGACCACCACTTCGATGGCAGGACCAAGTAGAGGCAGACCTGCGAGCACGCGGTGTCTCTAATTGGCGCCAGTTGGCTCAACAATGAACCGATTGGCGTAACATGTTGGACGGCCAAAATCGCCTAAGCGGTTAAAGGCTATTTTAAGTAAGTAAGTACAGCTAAGGGTACATCTAGCGACGCGACACGACGCGACCAAATATTCTTTGCATGTGTTCTTATGGCGCAGAGTACACCTAGCGACAGCAGCACCACGCGACACGACGCGACACAACAATGTTGATCAAATAGGCAACTATTTGGTCGTGTCGCGTCGTGTCGCTATGTGTACCCGTACCTTAAAGTATACCTGTACTCTTCAAAACTGACTGTTATAAAAAAATTCCCTTTCAAATACTGGCAATTGTTTTGGTTAAAATGTAGTTAACAGTGTTTGTTGAAGTGTATAATCCCTGCAAACCACCGGCTAGTAACCAAGTTAAATAGTTGGTTTCATTCATTTTTCATACGGTTACCGAAGTAGCTAATTTTGTTCAGGGCACGTGAAAATTTTAACCATATGTATACTTTGCCTCTCCCTTGCACTTATTGAATTTTCCATTTGCTATAAAGTATACCTCCACTCCTCAAAATAAAAAATTTCCCTTTCAAAGTCTGGCTAATGTTTTGGTTAAAATCTAGTTAACAGCCATTTGTTGAAGTCGTCAATGTTTTGGCTAACATGTTGTTAATAGTACTTGTTGACATGGTTATGGAAACTGCTAACATGTGGCTAACATTATGTTATGAAACAGTAAATGTTTAGGTCAACATGCTGTTAAAATTATTCTTTGAATAAGTCAACAAACAAGCTAGCATATGGTTAACAAATGTAGTTGAATCGGTTACCGAACCAGCTAGCTTTTTGGTTAACATTTATAATTGAATAGGTTACCAAACCAGTTACCAAAACGGTTAGCAGTAAAAGGACAATACTTACCTAATTTTTCCAAATAAATTGCATCAAATTATATATGTACATATTTTTATCATTTATTAATTTATATTATACACTTAATTATTAATATTATACATTTATACATACTAATAACTAAATATATACTAACTTAATTTTAAACTCCTCCACAACAATTAAAGAAACGTCTACACAAGCACTACGACCAGGACACATCATCATACAAATAAAGCATTTGAGCCTGCAAGTCCACCTTTGCATGAAATCGATTCTAAAGAAGTGCCGAATTTTGGCGTAGCGCAGTTCTCCTCTGCAATTAAGAAATCGCATCCACAAGCGCTATGCCTATTTTGGGCATATTTTGAGAAGCCATTTCACGTCTTCGTCGTAGTTTTTTTGGAGACGTTTCTTTCATATTCGATTTTATTCGGCGCAGCCATCACCCCTTGAAAGATTTCAAACTGCTGGAATGTTGAGCTGCATCTCTTGAATCCCGTATGTGTCTCTCTGCCTTAAAAAAAAGCAAATGCTATAAAAATTTAAAATAAAAAAATTTCGCTTACCTTTTTTCGGTTTTGGAAAAAAATTGACAAATAATAGCTTTGTTTCTTTCCTGCTAATTATGAATAATTATGAATAATTATTCCTAAAAAAGTGTTCTTTGAAAAAATTAGCAGCGAATTCAGCAGCTTTTTGACATTTAATTGAGAGAGAGAGCGCCAATTCGCTGCAAGTTATTGCTGGAGATTTTTCGTCCAGCAGAAACAAGCAAGCAGGAACAGCTGATCGGTGACATAGCAAAACAACAACAAAAAATGTAAATTCAAATTGTTAGCCAATCAGAAACGTAACCGCTGTTTTGTCTGCAATTTTCTGCTGAACCCTGTTCGACGAAAAATGAGCAGAAATGAGATTTTGACAGCTTTTTACAAGACTCTCTTCTGCTGACAGTTCTTTGCTGGAGATTTCAAGAAACAAAGTTAATAATTAATTTTTTGAAAGCTGTCTTACTGACAAATTTGGGATTTTTTTACAGTGGGTCATGCTGTTTCATTCGCACTCATAATTTTGTGAATAGTACAAAATAAGCAATGTTTTCTCTTTTTGGCAGAACGTTTGCACATTAACCCTAAAACGGACTTTTGGTATTTTTAGGCCCACATTTTAATTTAATTGAGAACAACTTTTTTTTTGGTTGCTTAAGGTTAACATAATTTTGGGAAATTTGTCAAATAAAAAATGTGTGTGTGTTTGCAATGCGGTTAGCAGCAAGATTTATAAATGAAGGTTGAGTCGTTGTGTTTTTAGTGTGTTTGCTGTTGTTGTTGACATTTTCTCCCGCTGTCAAATGAGTGTCAAATCGCATTGGTTTGTTTACAAATAAACAGAAGCAAAACAGAAGTAATTTTACTAACTGATTGCTGCTTGAAAAAATTGTCAAAATTTTATTATGTATATTATTCTTTTTTTTGTTATTGTAAGATATCTATGCATTGAACGCAAAGAAGTTGGACCGTGTATTCGTTAGTCCATTTTTAGTAATATAAGTGAACACCGCGTTGCATTGAAAAGGATAAAGCAAACAATTTTAAAAGGAAACAAGTTTTATTTTTAATTGTTATGCGTCCAACTTCTGTTTTTCACTTACTTTTTTTGCCAATTGTCCAACTTTGAATGTTTGAAAGAAAAACATAATGGCTGTTGGCTTTGACACCAATTTGACACCAGGAAGTCAATAAAAATCAGAAAAAAAATTAAACAGCTGTTCATTTGCCGTCACCTTTCTTATTTCATTTTAAAAACAACAAAGCGCCTGGAAAAGACGGACTTCCCGCAGAGCTGTAGAAACACGGAGGCGAGGAGCTGGTAAAAAGCATGCATCAGCTCTTATGCAGAGTATGGTCAGACGAGTGCATGCCTCCAGATTGGAATTTAAGTGTGCTCTGCCCAATCCACAAGAAAGGCGATCCCGCTAACCGCACCAACTACCGCGGAATCAGCCTTCTTAACCCTCTAGTGCCCAAATTTTTTATCTTACTAAACAAATTATTTTTGGGTGGGGATTGTGTTAAAAGTAAAGGTTCTTAACCAAGCAGTGGAAATTTGGTGCGTGGTTTGGGCTATATGGGGCCCAGAACTTACCCCGCCTCCAGGCGGCTTTGGGAATGAAATCCAAAAAAATTCTAAAGCGACATTTTTCAAATTCATTGTACTATGTACGTTTATTAAAGCAAAACAAATGTTTTTTACACAAATCTTTTCCAGTTGTCTTATTTCAAAAAGGTATAAAATATAATAAATTACAAAAGAAAACAATATTTTTGTGGATACATATGTACATATAAGTATAGGCAGTAATTGCAAGTTATTTATGGTGAAAATTGTGGAAGCAGTCCTTTTGCTGAGAAAAACACAAATTAATATTGCACTTCCGGCATTCTACTTGAGTTTCTGAGTTGCAGCCTGGAAATTTGCAAGTTTTTTTAACCGGCACGTGATAAAAATTTTGCAAAATGCCCGACTCCGTCGTATCGAACATCTTCAGGAGGCAGGTAAGTTTTTCTTCCTGTTTGTTTTGCTTGAAGAGTTTGTCGTGGACGCCCTGAAGCTCTTGGTATGGAGAAACTTTGCTGCTTGCAGAGTACGTATGCAATCTCTGCACGGAAGTTCGGTAGTTGGTACTGCTTAGCCGAAACGAGACACTTGTTTTATAACATTTGTTTCATTCTGGAAAGGGTTCGTGCCTACATAGCTCGATGCGAGGCGCACAATTTTATTGTCTTTCCAAACTGATAGCGAAATGTCAACTCCGTAAGCAGATCCACAAAATTCAGTTGAATTTCCATGGGTTTGTTTGCTGAGCTCTTTGTCTGTAGGAACTTGCAATTCGGAATTCGATTTGACCGAATAGTCCCCAACGAGTGTATTCCGCGTGACTTTAGATACACTAGAAGCGGCAGCGATGTATAGTAGTTGTCGAAATATATTATATGTTTTTTTAAATCTGGAACGTTACGAGACAATCGGACTACAACGTTCGCTGACGCGCCAAGGTCTGGTGTGCCTGAGGGCACAACATTTTCTCCTGCGCCGCAATATATTTCAAAATTATAACAAAATCCAAAGGAGTCACACAAAACGAAGAGTTTTATTCCCCATTTATGTGGTTTGTTTGGCAGATACTGCCTAAGGAAACTCCTCATTTTATTTATATATTCGTATCGAATTGGTTGTTGAAAAGGTAGTACTGATGTTCTTTTGAGTGCTATATAGATTTGTTTGTTCTACAATGTGGTCGATGATACTATCGCCCAAAAAGTAGTCGAAGCACTTAAAAGGAGTATCAAGGCTTTTGATATTATCTTCCAGATCGGGTTCAGAAAACTCAATAGCGGATTTATCTAGCACTAAGTTCTTCTTGTGCCATACATATTTTTTGAAAGCCTGAGATTTCGGATCGATACCAATAACTGACCCATTGAACTCGTCTACATCGATTATTTTTGTAGCTTCGTTGACAACCAATTCCCCAAGTGCTTTGCGTTTACGATTTGCTGATCGGGGAATATTTGAGGCAGTTGAAGTAGAGGGGGATAATACGTGTGACAACGACGCAAGACTTCCATTCGAATTTACGCACATTTCTGACTCCAGCCTAGAATCTGACAAGTTTACCGCTCTGTTAATTACCTCCTCCATTCCAACGTTGATAGTCGACTCTGATCCGTAAAAATCATCATCTAAAAGATCCTCCAAGTCTTCTTCCACGTCGGTATCATCATCGATTTCCAATAGATCCAAAAATTTTTCAATTTCTTCATCATTAAGTGATGATAACTTACAATTTTGTCGCTGATCCATTTCTATTAAACCAAAAATTTCGACTTCAACTTTCTTAAAATGTTAACTTTCAAACTTACCGAATAGTTTTATTTGTTCCGAGTTATCCTAGGCCCGCCTCTAGACGGGCTATCTTCAATGACTTACAAAAGTGGCGTAAAAAGGATTTTTTCTTAGTTGTGCATAACTTTTGTATTCTAACCACCGCTAGCACTAATATAATAATTTTTATTATCAGCTGGAACCACTTTTGATATTTTTAAATAATTTTTAAAACACACACTTTTTACACAGTAATTAATTCGACCGAACTTCGCTAGTTTCCAACCTCAAATGACTCTTGCAACTGAAAAAAGGACACGGCGCTGTTGCAAACGCATTGGCTTTCTTTTTCGGATTTCTTCGAATTAAAATAAATTTAAAAAGCACCAAAAAGTTTTTTGGAAAGTGAATAACAGTGAAATAAATTAAGCCCGTCTAAAGGCGGTCTTGGGTACTAGAGGGTTAATATCGCATATAAGGTTCTTTCTAGCGTGTTGTGTGAAAGACTGAAGCCCATCGTAGACAAGCTGATTGGACCTTATCAGTGTGGCTTTAGACCTGGTAAATCTACCATCGACCAGATTTTCACGATACGCCAAATCCTGGAGAAGACCCATGATAAAAGAATCGACACACACCATCTCTTTGTCGATTTCAAAGCCGCTTTTGACAGCGCAAAAAGGAGTTGCATGTATGCCGCCATGTCTGAATTTGACTTCCCTGCAAAGCTTATACGGCTTTGCCAAATGACGTTGAGCAATACTAACAGCTCCGTCAGAGTCGGGAAGGACCTCTCTGAGCCATTTGAAACCAAACGAGGCTTCAGACAGGGCGACTCCCTTTCGTGCGATTTCTTCAACCTGATGCTGGAGAAGATAATTCGAGCAGCAGAGCTAAACCGCAATGGTACAATCTATTACAAGAGCGTGCAATTGCTGGCGTATGCCGATGATATTGATATCATTGGCCTTAACAACCGCGCCGTAAGCGCTGCCTTCTCTGGACTGGATAAGGAAGCGAAAAAAGTGGGTCTTGCGGTCAACGAGGACAAGACGAAGTATTTGCTGTCATCAAAGAAAGAATCGGCGCACCTGCGCCTTGGCAGCCACGTCACTGTTGAAAGTTACAAATTTGAAACTGTGAGGGACTTCGTCTATTTGGGAACCAGCATTAACACCGAAAATAATATCAGTCTAGAAATCCAGCGGAGAATCACTCTTGCCAACAAGTGCTACTTTGGACTGAGTAGGCAATTGAGAAGTAAAGTCCTCTCTCGAAGAACAAAGATCACGCTCTATAAGTCTCTCATCTTACCTGTCCCGATGTATGGCTCAGATTCATGGACAATGTCAAGAGAAGATGAGATGGCCCTTGGAGTATTTGAGAGAAAAGTTCTCCGGAAGATTTATGGTCATTCCCGTGATGCCGACGGCGAGTATCGAAGGAGATTTAACGATGAGCTGTACGAGCTTTACGCAGATCTGACCATAGTCCAGCGAATTAAAGCCCAAAGGCTTCGCTGGCTGGGTCACGTCATGAGAATGGACAAAGAAGCTCCAGCCCAGAAGGTTAAGGCTATGGGTACACACACGGAGATTACCCTGCAAAAACCGAGAGTACTCTATTTCCTATCCAAAGAGTACTCCAAATGGAGCACCAGAGTACTCCAAATGTAATCCTTTATACCACGCTTTTATTAGGTTCAATTGTATGTTTGCTTGTTTGTTTGTTTGTTTGTTTGTTTGTTTGTTTGCTTGCTTGTATGTATGTGACTCTCTTTCGGTCTAAGCCCCAGTGCCCCAAAAACCGTAAAATTTCCCTAAAATATGGGTATCAAACGAAAGGGGAAGGTCCCAAGTTTCATTTGGACTTCGATATATAAAAATTCCCTACAATATGGGTATCAAACGAAAGTTGGACGCCCCAGGTTTCACTTGGACATCGACATATTTCGATAAATTCATCGATAACTGTCGGTCCAAATTTGGTTGCCCGAAAACCTTAAAATTTCCCTACAATATGGGTGACAAACGAAAGGGGAAGGCCCCAGGTTTCATTTGGACTTCGATAAATGTATCGATAACTGAGTTATTGTCAAAATGTGAGGCCAAATACCTTAAAATTTCCTAACAATATTTAAAATTTCAAACGAAAGTGGAAGTCCAGAGGTTTCGTTTGGATTGCTGTATATTTCGATATATTTATCGATAATTTCATAGGACATTTGACTAAAAAGTAAAAAATAAATATAGTTTAAAAAAACTAAAACTCACGCTGTTAGAGAGCATTGAACTAAAAGGTTGAAAATAATTTGAAAAACCCTACACAGTAGTATTGTGGAAAAAGCGTGGTCCGCTTTGTGCCATAATTTTCGTATATCGAGCGCTCGACGCTTTTCCCACATAATGCTAGTTTCTTTACTACGCTTTCATTAGCTTTACTTGTACATACATTCATACATATGTATGTTTGCTTGTTTGTATGTAACTCTACTTCAGTCTACCCTATAGTGGCATATGACTGTCACAAAAACCTTGAAATGTGTCTTCAATATGGGTGTCAAACGATAGGAGGTTGCATTTGGACTTCGATATATTTATCGATAACTAAGTTATCGGTCATAATGCCTACAATCTGGGTATCAAACAAAAGGGAAGTTCCACAGGTTTCTATTGGATTTTGGAATATTTCGATTTATTTATCGATAACTGAGTTATCGGTCAAAATGAGGTTGTACAATAATATTCAAAATTGTCTACAATATGAGTATCAAACGAAAGTGGAGGCCCAGAGGTTTCGTTTGCACTGCGGTATATTTCGATATATTTATCGATTACTTCATAACACATTTAACTAAAAAGTAAAAAATAAATATCTATTATATATAAATGCGCAAACATAACTGGTTCCTCCCTTTTTTGCAATAACCACAATTCTAAGGTATGTATCGATATGTCTCGCCGAGCAGGGTGGCCGACAACAAACCAAAAATTAAAAAAATTAATTATAATACGCATTCGCTTTATAGAGCCGCTGTTATGGGGGTATGTAGGTATGACCACTTGCATTGTTGTGTTTGCATTCATTGCAGTAGGGTGAGTTGTTTTGTTGGCAGCAATAAGATAACATGAGCCAGCGCGTCAAATTTATTGAGCTTAGGTACAAACAGTGTTTACAAAAACAAAATCTGTGCGTGGGGATTCATAGAAGCAAATGCTTTAGAAAAAAAGCACAAATAAGCTAGATCATGCACAAGGCCCTTCGTGGCTAGACTTAGTGAAATAAAATAAAATGGAAAATTGATAAAATTAAAAAAAAAGGAAAATCAGAAATAGAAAAGTGATTTAAAGTAAAAAAATAAAATTTGTTGGAAATGAAAGGAAAGGGAATAATATAAAATAAATAAAAATGAAACAAAATGAAATAAATAAAAGTATTAAATTAAGATAATAATAGGAAAGGAAAGGGATGGATAAAAGGAAAATTAAGGTAAGGAACGGAAAATATGACAGAAAAATCAAAGGGAAAGGAAAGGAATGGAAAAGAAAAAAGGAAGGGAAGAAAGGAAATGTAATGTAGGTAAAGCAGTGGAAAAGAGAAGCAAAAGGAGAAAGACAAAGAAGGGAAAGAAGAAAAAAGAAGGGAAAGAAAAGGTAGCGAGGAAGAAGGTATGGAAAATAAATGAAAATAAAAAGAAAGAAAAATAAAGGAAAGAAAGGTAATGAAAAGCTAAAAAAAATAAATTAAGGAAATGAATGAAAGAAAAAGAAAAGCAAAGGAGTTCCGGAAAGGAACAAGAGAAAATAAGGAAACGGTAGGAAAGGAAAGGTAAGAAAAGGAAAGGTAAGGAAACGAAATGACAGGAAGGGAAATTTAAGAAAAAAAGTGAAAGAAAATATAGGTAAGAAAAAAAATAAAAGAATAGAAATGAAATGAAAAAAAAAAAATGAATAAAATGAAAGGAAACTAAAGCAACGGAAACGAAAGGAAAGGAAAGAAAAATAAAATAAAAGGAAAAAGGAATGTAATGGAAATGGAAAGAAGGATCAGGTAAGAATATAAAAGAAACGAAAAGAAAGAAAAATAAAAGAAAAAAACAGAAAAGAAAGAAAGAAAGAAGGGAAATAAAATGAAATGAAAGAAGAGAAAAGGAAAGAAAAGGAATTAAAAGGAAAGGAAAAGGAGAGGAAAGGAAAGGAAATAAAAGCAAATGAGTGCTAAGGAAAGGAAAGGAAAGAAATACGTATGAAGACGACCTAAGAAGAATAAATAATTATCAACATTAAAACTATATTACTGAATGGTGTAAAGAGGGAGGAAAAGGCAAAATGAATAGGAATGTATAGAAACCAAAAATATACAAAATATGGAAAAGAAAGGGAAATTTAAGAAATAGCAAAAAGGTAGGGAGATAAAATAAGGTTTTGTGGTTGAATTTCAACCACTGGGCGAACTCTAGTAGTTTAAAAAGCGAAAACACGCGCTTTTAAAGAATATTGCACTAAAAAGGTAAAAATAATTTAAATAAAAAACGAAGATTATGAAACTAAGCGGACCACGCTTTTTCCACAATTTAATTTTAATTTTTTTTAATTTAAAATTATTTTCAACCTTTTAGTTCAATACTCTCTAAAAGCGTGAGTTTTGGTTTTTTTAAACTATATTTATTTCATATAAAAATTGTGCTCCAATTAACATTGCGATGTCCTAGGACTGGACCACCTACTCCAACATTCGCTTTGTTTCTGCTCCTCCATGGACTACCTACCGTCAGAGTACTTTGCAATGTACTCCAATGTTTTTAAGACGGCGACTTTAATGCCAAGGTAGGCAAGGAAGGAGTCTTTGGTCCTACAGTTGAAAAATTTAGTATCCACGATATAACATCCCCCAACGGCACTAGGTTGATTGACTTCGCCGCTGTTCGCAATATAATCATCAGTAGTACCCAGGCTCCAGCATAAACAAATACACCAAGCCACCTGGCTGTACCCTGATCAAAGAAAAAGAAACCAGATTGATCATGTCCTGATAACGGTTGGTTGTACAGGTATAAATGAATTGAGATAGATATACACTTCCATATATGAAAATGACCAGGCCCTGGATTCTCTAACAGTGAGTTTAGAAATTGTCACTTTTTCACCATTTAAAATATATGGGAAAAAAGTGTACATTTCAAAACTCACAGTTAGAGAATCCATGGCCAGGATCGAAAAAAAAATTATTGATCCACGATAACTTGAGCAAATATTGAGATATCTTCACCAAATTCGGAATGCGGGCTTATTTGGGCTCAGAATAGATTTGTATTGAAAATTAGCGAAATCGGACGATAACCACTATTTCCACTAAATTAATTAAATTTTATAATTTTATAACGCAAAACCTAACCCAGCCAGCAAGGTACCGTACATTTTACGAACATTGCGATTTACGAGCTATTCTCGAATAAAAAAACAATAACAAAAGAAGATTTTCTGTCACGTCAAACAAAAAAATTAAAATAAAAAATTTCAAACAAAAAATTTTGAACGAAAATTTTCAAACTGATATTTTAAAAGTAAGTATGCTTGTAAAATATCAAATTAAAAACACAAATAACATAAAATATATCTTTTAAATTATTACTAGCGTGCTGGAAGGTGGATTTGCGGAAAAAGAAAAAGGGACAGAGAAAGTAGCTGCTATTCTGGGATCTCGGGATGCCCTCTGGGTTGTATGACCCACTATTTATAAGTTGTGATGCCTAATATGTAAACCAATATCAGTATGTACTTACACGCTGGCAAAAAGGTACACAATTTTATTATTTAATAAAAAAAACTTTATACCTAAAATTTAGGTTTGTTTATTTGTATTATTTTTCGCATTGAAATCAGTCGGTAAGGCAGTCTAGAAAGTCGGTTTTTCTATCGAAAATTAATTGTTTACGAGTACATTTACGATAAAAAAACGGACGTAAAAAGATTCATATACGAGTGCTTTTTCGATACTTTTACGACAATCGTAGGCAAAAAACAGTTCAGAGCGAAACCGGATTCGTAGGCGAATCGTAAACGGATATCATAAACGATATTTTGTCAGAGTTTTCTTCGAGAAAACGTCAGTTTACGAGCTCGTTTACGATGATTTTGCTGGCTGGGAAGTTCAGCAAAATGTTGTAATATGGGTGTGGCAACTCCCACTTTTAGAAGAAGCCAATTCATAAGTTTAACAAGCTGTAAATCAATAGTTGTTGAAGATATAAAATTGAAATTTGCATAGATATTTTCTTCGTAGCGAAATCGGATAAAACCCACGCTTTCTTTTTTATAATAGCTTTGAAAAAAGTGTCTGTATAATTCGAAAAGTCTTACATATATAAATTAAATATTTATTGGTAGTGGACGGGGCACCGCCTTCTTTTGGATAGACAGTTTATGTATCCTTTTTGCTTATTTAAGAAAAAAAAATGTGTCCAAGATAGAACCATAAGCATAGTATGTATTCCCTGCATCGAAAGCAACTAGTTGAAAACTACTTAACAACTAGTTGGTGCACCGGGCCCAACTAGTCAGTGTTCTGTCTTTTTTCCATATAAAGCGGGCTACTCACCTGCCAAGAAATGTCAAACTCCATATAAAAAAACGCTCAAGAAATGGTCACATTTGCTTGAGCTAATACTCAGGTCATAAGAAAAAATACTACAATTTTCGATGGTTGGCAACGCCCGTTTATCTCAAGAAATAAATATGCTCGTATATATTTCTTGAGATAAACGTGCAAATTCACTTCGCTACACATGTTTTATACATTTTTATAACAGTAATCTGCAATAAAATGGAAAATGCCGTAAACGTCAATATTTCTTGACCAGGCACAAGAAATATATGCTCGTTTTTTTCTTGAGGCATTTCTTGGCAGGTGGGTTGCCCGCTTAAGCAACTGGTATTTTTTACGTGTTGATGTCCTACGAGATGTCAATTGTCAGATTTCGACCAGATTATACCAGTTACCTACTAATCAGGAAATACCAGTTTCATACTAGTTGTAAAATACCAGTTCCATATTAGTTCAACCTGGACTAGTATAATTTCCATAAAATGAGCTAGTCCACATACTAGTCCCAAAAGGACTATTATGAAATATATTAGTGCCATACTAGTCCAAAAAGCATTGAACCTGGATGATTTCAACCAGAATTTTCCTGGCTTGCCCTTTATTTTATCATTTGACTTTATTTTCATGTTTATTCTTAAAGCGGGCTACCCACCTGCCAAGAAATGCCTCAAGAAAAAAACAAGCATATATTTCTTGTGCCTGGTCAAGAAATATTGACGTTTATCACATTTTCCATAGTTGGCAACGCCGGCGTACCTCAATAAATAAGTACGCTCGTATATATTTCTTGAGGTAGGCGGCCGCCGTGGTGTAGCGGTTAATTGTTCGGCCTTCTACACCAAGTCGTGGCGGTTCGATGCCCGGCAAAAGTAACAACAAAAATTATTTAGAAAAAGAATTTTTCTAAACGGAGTCGCCCCTCGGCAGTAGTTTGGCAAACTCTCCGGGTGTATTTCTGCCATGAGAAGCTTCTCAGCAAAAAATTCATTTGCTTTGCAAGTGCCGTTCGGAGTCGGCAAAAAACTGTAGGTCCCGCCAACTTGTAGGAAAACTCAAAAAGCAACACACCACAAGTTGGAAAGAGAAGCTCGGCTAAAAATCTCGTTAAAGGTTATGATAACCTGTTGGTATATCGCCACCATTAGTAGTTAGTAAACGTGCAGATCCACGGCAAAGGTGAGTATATATTTCGCTAAACATGTTTTATTATACATTTTTATAAGAGTAATTTGCCAAAAAATGGAAAATTTGGTAAACGGCAAAATTTCTTGACCAAGTACAAGAAATATATGCTCGTTTTTTTCTTGAGGCATTTCTTGGCAGGTGGGTAGCCCGCTTACCTCAAGAAATATATACGAGCTTATTTATTTCTTGAGGTAAACCCGCGTTGCCAACTATCGAAAAGTGCTGTATTTTTTCTTGTGAACTGAGTATTGGCTCAAGAAAATTTGACGTGTGAAAACGTTTCTTGACCATTTCTTGAGCGTTTTTTATATGGAGTTTGACGTTTCTTGGCAAGTGAGTGAAAATGAAATGGTCAAGAACTGTTTTCACACGTCAAATTTTCTTGAGCCAATACTCAGCTCATAAGAAAAAATACCACACTTTTCGATAGTTGGCAACGCCGGTTACCTCAAGAAATATATATGCTCGTATATATTTCTTGAGGTAAACGTGCAGATTCACGGCAAAGATGAGTATATACTTCGCTACACATGTTTTATACATTTTTATAGTAGTAATCTGCAATAAAATGGAAAATGCCGTAAACGTCAAAATTTCTTGACCAGGCATAAGAAATATATGCTCATTTTTTTCTTGAGGCATTTCTTGGCAGGTGGGTAGCCCGCTTAAGAAAGCAGCGACTATTTGTATTTACCCTATCACGAAAAAGCATCTGTGAATTATAAGGGTAAACGGAAGGAATGAAGTTTGTGTTTTTTAACTGGTATAATTTCATCCAGAAAAATCTAGTTGCATACTGGTATGAAATGGATATTTCCTGACTAATATGAGTTCTGCCAGAAAATTATAGTTGTATACTAGGATGTTTCTGACTAGTTTGTGATGCAGGGTTATTGCGCAGCTTTTTAACACCATTAATCACACAAAACAAACAATAAAGCCTGGAATAGATGTGCAGTAATCCTGCGCAGAAAAAATTTAAACACACTAGTTTGTACTACGGCGAATACATGTATCCCTGCATGTCGTGCAGGGGCTGCACGACTTGTTCAAATCAAAATTCTACACAGCTCGCCAGGGTTGCGTGTCGAAAAACCCAACAAGCACCAACAAGCCCAAAACAAAATGTCAAAAAAACAAATATTTTATTTCGTTATTTGCATATATTTTGTATTTTTGAATGAAAATATTTATAAAATTTTAATTTTACTTCTAAATAAGTGCTTAAAACAGATTTTAACTTGTTTATGTGTGATATAAGTGAGTTTTGAAAATGTCGTTCAAGTGTCATTGCCCGGAACTGACAACTAAATTTTCCTGTACGTCTGTTCACAGTTCGTTTAAGCAGCAGCAAAACTAGCAGCGCTGCAGGCCAAACCGCTGCACTTGTATTCCAGGCATAACAGCGTTTCAAGTGCACATCTGGGTATGTAATGTTCGGTTCTACTCGAACTTAGACTTCCTTACTTATTTTTGTTTATGTTTGATGTTTTCTTTTGACTTCAAAATTTACCAAACAAAATTCTAGAGATTTTTAGAAAAATGTAAATGCAAAGAAAAGTGCAAAAAAATGTCGATAATCTGCCACAATTTATTTAAGCGATGTATTTTCTTGTTTACATATATGTATGTATGTACATTAAGGTGAAGCGATTTTTTTTTAAATTCATTTTATCTCACCTCTAGAACTGTACCTTTCTAGCCCAGAAATAAACGTGTACAATTTGATTGACTTGCTCGCATGTTTAGAGGTGCCCCCAGCCCCACAAAGTTGAAAAAATAGCACGAATATTAAATTTCTAAAATTATAAAATCAAAAACGAAGTATGGGGATTGATAAACGTGGTTGAGCTGAGTCTTACTGTGATTTTTTTTTTGTGAAGCAACAACAAAATTGTTAAAGGTGAGAGGTTATATTATGCATTTTTTAAATTGCAATTACTCAAAAACTACTGAACCGATTTCGAATATTTTTATACCAATCTATGGTATTTTGATTCCCTTTAATTTGATACATAAATTATGAAAAGTAAGGGGTAAAAAGCGGCTTGACTCCCCCTTTACCCACTTTATATATAAAATGTATATCAAATTAAAGGGAATCAAAATACGAATGGTATAAAAACATGTGAAATCCGTTAAGTAGTTTTTAAGCAATTTCAATTTAAAAATCCACTTTTGTTGTTATTTCAAAAAAAAAAAAAATCACAGTAAGGCCTTAAATACATACAAATTTAAAGGATCCGTCTGTCTGTCATTTCCATACAAAGTTTGTGGAACGTAAAAAAATTTTGTATGAAAACGGATCCTTCAAAATTTCATGTATTCAAGACCTAATACTCACCATTAACTATGTATATCAATCCTCATACTTCGGGTTTTGATTTTATAATTTTCGAAATTTCATATTTGTACCAGGTCGTGCTTGTTGCTTTCAACTCTTGGTGGCTCGGGCACCACAAAACGTCTTCCTATCACCATACCCTGCTAGACAATGCTTTGACATCCAGTCAGCTTTGCAATGTTGCCTTTGAAAATGTGATAAAAAATCGTGATGTAAATATAAAGCAGCTGATATTTACTTCACGATTTTCTATCATGTTTTCAAAGGCAACATTACAAAGCTGACTGAATGTCATAGCACTGTCTAGCAGGGTACTGAGCCAAAAAAAAAAAAATCAAAAATAATATTACGTAAAAGTTTCAGACTTTTACATTAATTTTTAGAGGTCTGTTATTGATAGTATAGATTTTTTAACTGGCCACATTTTTTCTTTAAAACTGCCAATTAACGGAAGTAAAAAATTTCAGCTACATATATCGTCCTCTTTTCGTATGCGACAAAATTAAAAAAAAGCTGTTCCGAGGGAGCTTCCCGTTGGGAATAATTCGTGAATGTGGATAGATATTTTAATGACAATCGAAATCCCAACGGGAATCTTCGTCTTATGAGTTGTATGGGATACGATAAAAAGAAAACCCAACTATAAGGATTTCAGCTATCATATTTTAGCAGATGATGCGCTGAGGTATTTAAAACAAATTTGCATCAAAGAGTAAATTTCGAAAAACTAGTCGTAACGATAATTTCGCAAAAAGGGGATATTATAGCTTTGTAGGAAATTTAATTTAAAACATGAAAACAATTTTTTTTTAAATAATTTTTTATGTTGCTTTTGTCTTGCATCGATACCAGACTACTTGATGAAACAATAGTAGGTATTTTTAGGCCTTTTGTTTAAACATGACCTATTTCAAAATTTGATTCTGAACGGAAATTCAATACAGTTTTAGCTGAGCACTATTATGAATTAAACCTCCAGATTGTTGAACAAATTTTGAGACAGAGCTTTTTTGAATAAACTTTCAAACAGAGAGTTATTTAAAAATTTTCGATTCTGGCCCTGGATTCTCTAACTGTGAGCTTTGAAAAGTACACTTTTTTCCCATATATTTTAAATGGTGAAAAAGTGAAAATTTCAAAACTCGGTGTTAGAGAATCCAGGCCCTGGTTGGATGTTATAGTACGGTGTAAAGTATTTGCAGCATAACTTTACAAAAAGACCCTACGACTAGAAAAAAATGGCACAAAACAGAAAAACACTTGCCCACGCGGTCAAAAAAAAAAAAACAACAAACAAATAACTATATAATTCTCTACCCAACTATGTATGGATATTAGGGTGGTTCAGAATCGTATGAGAAAACAAGTGCGAAGGAGCGAAGATTTCAAGGTCATATTTGACTTGGAAGGGGACACCCAATGCTGTTCAAAAAAATGAGTATGGGATTTTTCTACAGTTCCTCAAAAAAAAAAAAAAAATACCGAAACGTGTTAGGAGGCAAAAACTGTAATTTATTTGGATATTTTAAATACGTAACCATTTTTCGAGCACGACATTTTGATTGAAGTATACGTGACTAACTAATATTTGAGATTTTTAAATTATTTCACATTTCAGTAATCTGAACATGCTTAACATGTTTAATAACAAATGTATTGAAGAAAACACATTTTTTTAAATCTTAAATCTTAAAAATTATGAAAATTAAACCTCGTGGGGTGCCGCTTTCCATATGCTCCACAATGCTAGAATTTTGCATAGATTATTCTTTTCATGTTAAATAATCGGAGGGTCCCTAGCTCTCTAAGAAAAACTTTAGTTTTTTGAACCACCCCAATGGATATGTAGTTGAACATTTGTGTTTGGTTTAATGTAAAAGTAAGATCAGTCTAGAAAGTTTAAACTAGAAAGGATAGACCTTTATAATTTAATATTAAAATTTGAACTTGAAAAGTTTTTTTTTAATATTCTGAAAAAGAATGCCTATCAGTATAACTTCTTTTGGACCAGCCTAGTGAATATGTATATAAAAATAAATGGTTCGCGGCATGTTCGCCGCTATGCATGCAGGCTCATTTATATATAAACAGCATCAGCGAAATTTTTGAATGAATTAATCGAAGATCGCCCATAAACGCAGAACCACGTCAATCAGCCATTACAATCAATTGCGTTCAATTAACATTTAAAAATTTGTGCCGTGAATTTTTCAAAAGATCTAACGAAAAGATCATTTCATTTCAATCATACCAATAGAAAAAAATAATTTTGAAAAATACAGTGACCGTGCGCCAATTTAAGCTCTATTTTAAGTAATTTTTGTTTACCCCGTTAATTCAAGAAAACGCCTAAAAATAATCGAGTTACACGAATTATCACAACCTTACACTGCCCAACCCGGTGCAGAGGTAACTAAAGAAAAATTCATAACGAAAATGATAAAATCGCGTATTGAAATCGATCCAGTTTTTGGTCGTAGTCTTGTGACTACAGAACCGGTGGAAAAGGGTGATATTGTTGTTGAGGAGACACCATTCGCCATGGGACCCAAACCAAACAGCGGTATTGTTTGTCTCGGTTGTTATCGTGATTTAATTTTTGGTGAAGATGGTGATTCTTTGGATCGTTGTGAAAAGTGTGATTGGCCATTGTGTAGTGCATGTTTTGATGCACCCATTCATATGGAAGAGTGTGAGATATTTGCAAAGGCAAAAGTTCATTTTGCTGGAAATGTGAGTGAAGAAGGAGTTTGCACCCAACTGGATTGCATAACACCATTGAGGTTAGTATAATGAATGCATTATACGAATTTATTTTTAATGCCTCTTGGTGTCTAGCCTTTTAGCTGTTGTTGAATGACGTCTACTTTGTTGAGACACAAGGGTGGTCTGACAAGTGATAGCTTTTCTGAATTATCATGGCTATGTTTTTGTTAATTTGCATTTTCGTTTGAATCTCGTTGGAATTAAGGCATTCAGAAAATGCTGAATATAACAAAGAAAAATAAATATATAAAAAACTGTGCTGCGAGTTCTTGCCATTTCTTATTCACAGTAAAAAATGAAAGTTTACTTTTAATACCAGGCGCTATTTAAATGAAACCATTTGGTTTAATAACAAAACCGGAAAAGTATTAAATTAATTACTTTTTAGCTTTAAATTAAGTACGCTGCAATTAGACGCTGACAAGCATCAGTACTCGATGGCTTTATGGTAGACATCTGCGTTCAGCATTCAATAAATTGTGAGTTCGACTCTCGGTGAAGGCAATATAATAAATCTGTGTACAATTTTTTTTTTTCCTGAGAGAATCTTCGACTGAATTTCTCTCTCTTAATTAGACCGAACATGGAATTAATTTAATACTTTTCGGCGTATTTATATATTAACACCAAAATGGTATTAAAGTTAGACTTTTCTTTTTACTGTGTTTAAAAAAACAGAAATTCGTAAATTCCTGTAAAGTTTAAAAATTATCTGAACGTTTAGTCCAATTTAAGGTTATTCAGGTAAATATCACCTTTTAAAAAGATGGGGCGAACTAAAGTCAGTCGAACTAACGTAAGTAACGTTAATTTGCACGTCAAAAGCGAATTAATGTCAGTGACATTAAGACGCATACCAAAAGCGAACTAAGGTTCAGCGAACTAACGTCATTATTTCTCTTTTTGCAAAAACGAACTAAAGTCAGCAAACTTTTTTTTTATATTCTTATATTAATATACTTTTGGAAAGTGTTAAGTTAAACAGGTTTTATTCCACTTTTAAATTGTATAGTACTACATACACGTAAAAAAATTTTGGCGTCAAAACAGCTCTTTGAGGTGCTGATGTATACTTATATAAACTAAAATAAGTGTTATTTTAACACCAAAAAGGAGTCAACGTTTTTTTTTAAATTTTTGGTTGCGGCGCTTTTTTAAATACATAATTCTCGAATTCATTACATAATAAAGTTTGGTTTCAGGTGATGGTAAAAAGTAAAAATGTGGAACATAAAATCGCGCGATTTTTTTAAATTTTTCGCCTGGGGGCGCTTTTGCAATAACTAGAGTTCGCCCAGTGGTTGAAATTCAACCACAAAACCTTATTTTATCTTCCTACCTTTTTGCTATTTCTTAAATTTTCCTTTCTTTTCCATATTTTGTATATTTTTGGTTTCTATACATTCCTATTCATTTTGCCTTTTCCTCCCTCTTTACACCATTCAGTAATATAGTTTCAATGTTGATAATTATTTATTCTTCTTAGGTCGTCTTCATACGTATTTCTTTCCTTTCCTTTCCTTAGCATTCATTTGCTTTTATTTCCTTTCCTTTTCTCTCTCTAGCTTTTCATTACCTTTCTTTCCTTTATTTTTCTTTCTTTTTATTTTCATTTATTTTCCATACCTTCTTCCTCGCTACCTTTTCTTTCCCTTCTTTTTTCCTTCTTTCCTTTCTTTGTTTTTCTCCTTTTGCTTCTCTTTTCCACTGCTTTACCTACATTACATTTCCTTTCTTCCCTTCCTTTTTTCTTTTCAATTCCTTTCCTTTTCCTTTGATTTTTCTGTCATATTTTCCGTTCGTTACCTTAACTTACCTTTATTTTCCTTATATCCATTCCTTTACTTTCCTATTATTTTCTTAACTTAATACTTTTATTTATTTCATTTTGTTTCATTTTTATTTATTTTATATTATTCCCTTTGCTTTCATTTCCAACAAATTTTATTTTTTTACTTTAAATCACTTTTCTGTTTCTGATTTTACTTTTTTTTTAATTTTATCAATTTTCCATTTTATTTTATTTCACTAAGTCTAGCCACGAAGGGCCTTGTGCATGATCTAGCTTATTTGTGCTTTTTTTCAAAAGCATTTGCTTCTATGAATCCCCACGCACAGATTTTGTTTTTGTAAACACTGTTTGTACCTAAGCTCAATAAAGTTGACGCGCTGGCTCATGTTATCTTATTGCTGCCAACAAAACAACTCACCCTACTGCAATGAATGCAAACACAACAATGCAAGTGGTCATACCTACATACCCCCATAACAGCGGCTCTAAAAAGCGGATGCGTGTATAGCACTTGTAGTGGTGTGATTTTCAAATCATATTATAATTAATTTTTTTTAATTTTTGGTTTGTTTTCGGCCACCCTGCTCGGCAAAACATATCGATACATACCAAATTTTATATACCTTAGAATTGTGGTTATTGCAAAAAAGGGATGAACCAGTTATGTTTGCGCATTTATATATAATAGATTCCGAAATTATGTTCATGATATCTATTGTTTAGTTTCAGTTGGTCATACAAATGGAAAATTTTCGCCGGCGGCGCTTTGGAAAATTAAAATGTGGTATATAAAATCGCGGGACTTTCACTGCGTCGCATCTTAACCCGAATGTCCTAATGACATTAATTTGCCTGCCTAGAGCGAATTAAGGTCAAAATATTATGTGAACTAACGGCACTGACATTAATTCGTTTTTGGTCATGCGTCTTAATGTCACTGACATTAATTGGCTTTTGACGTGCGAATTGACGTCACTGACGGTAATTTCAATGTATTTAGTTCGCGCCTCCTTTAAAAACAGAAACAAAAATTCTGTTGCAAGATTGTACATATGTACGGAGGGAAATCTATGGATGGAACATCCATAATTATTGATATCACATTAAATAAAAATTGATATTTCTGTCCCATCAATGAATATGGATGTTTCATCAATGCTTTTTTGATAAATCACTATTGAAATGGTATCCATATAAACTATTGATAAATTCTAAATAGTTTAAAAAAACAAAATTTTATATAATTTAACATCTGGTTTCAGTAAGTTTCGAACCCTGCTCCTCTGGCACGTTAGCCCAGTGTTCTACCATTCGGCTACGGCATATTATACAATTTTTAGAAAAATGTTCAATCATAAGAAATTCAAAAAATCTTGAATTTAAAAAAACCGCTCCAACAAGTTGTAATATTGTATAGATATTGACATGCCGTTCAAATATATTAGTATTCTATCCATAAATATAAAAAATAGTACAACATATCGAAATGGTTGACATGTCATTTTACTTTTAATTGGGAGCAAATAATATTTGATAACTCGCTCATTCTGAATGAATATTGCATCAAACTCGTCGCTATCAATAGTGATATTGTCACAACATTCAATGCATTTATCTCAGTGTGATTAAAAATAAATTTATTTTTTTTTTGCTCTGCTGTAAAATTTGATTGCTTTCGGATAAGCGGTTTTGCATCTGGTAGATAGGCATCGACGATATTCATTCATCTGGCAAGATGGCCAGAACTGTAATGGTTTTATTTATTTATTTTGATATGCAATATACATATTTGATAACAATAAAGAACTAAAAATATAATTGAAGAAATTTCGAAAAAAAATCTAATATTTGTAGCAGCTCTAATGTAAAGAAAATTGTTGCTTATACGCACTGTCGCACATCCATATGTGCCAGAGCTTGTAGTTAATTGCAACAGTGAAGGTAAAGTTGGGTTTTTTAGTTTAAGGAAAGGATTAGTCGTTTATACATACTTAGTTCAAGCCATTGAACTAGTTTTCTAGGTTCTTAGATAGGTCATCATCATCATTTATTGGCGCTTAACCGCCTAAGCGATTTTGGCCGTTTCGTATCAAAGCACGCCAGTCATTCCTTTTTAGCGATAACCGACGCCAATTGGAAACCCCAAGGGAGATCAAGTCATCCTCCACCTGTTGTTTCCATCTCAGTCGAGCCTCCCCCTTCCTCTGCTGCCGAATTCAGGCGACGATAGGAAAACCTTCTGTGCTGGAGCTTCTTTGTCCATTCGCATAACATGGCCCAGCCAGCGGAGTCTTTGGGCTTTAATTCGCTGGACTATGGTCAGATCTGCGTAGAGCTCGTACAGCTCATCGTTAAATTTCCTTCTATACTCGTCGTTGGCATCACGGGAAGGACCATAAATCTTCCGGAGAACTTTTCTCTCAAATACTCCAAGGGCCATCTCATCTTCTCTTGACATTGTCCATGAATCTGAGCCATACATCAGGACAGGTATGATGAGAGACTTATAGAGCGTGATCTTTGTTCTTCGAGAGAGGACTTTACTTCTCAATTGCCTACTCAGTCCAAAGTAGCACTTGTTGGCAAGAGTGATTCTCCGCTGGATTTCTAGACTGATATTATTTTCGGTGTTGATACTGGTTCCCAAATAGACGAAGTCCCTCACAGTTTCAAATTTGTAACTATCAACAGTGACATGGCCGCCAAGGCGCAGGTGCGCCGATTCTTTCTTTGATGACAGCATATACTTCGTCTTGTCCTCGTTCACGGCAAGACCCACTTTTTTCGCTTCCTTATCCAGTCCAGAGAAGGCAGCGCTTACGGCGCGGTTGTTAAGGCCAATGATATCAATATCATCGGCATACGCCAGCAATTGCACGCTCTTGTAAAAGATTGTAGCATTGCGGTTTAGCTCTGCTGCTCGAATTATCTTCTCCAGCATCAGATTGAAGAAATCGCACGAAAGGGAGTCACCCTGTCTGAAGCCTAGTTTGGTTTCAAATGGCTCAGAGAGGTCCTTCCCGATTCTGACGGAGCTGTTGGTATTGCTCAACGTCATTTGGCAAAGCCGTATACGCTTTGCAGGGAAGCCAAATTCAGACATGGCGGCATACAGGCAACTCCTTTTTACGCTGTCAAAAGCGGCTTTAAAATCGACAAGGAGATGGTGAGTGTCGATTCTCTTATCATGGGTCTTCTCCAGGATTTGGCGTATCGTGAAAATCTGGTCGATGGTAGACTTACCAGGTCTAAAGCCACACTGATAAGGTCCAATCAGTTTGTCTACGATGGGCTTCAGCCTTTCACTGAAGACTAATTCCGCGGTAGTTGGTGCGGTTAGCGGGATCGCCTTTCTTGTGGATTGGGCAAAGCAGATTTAAATTCCAATCCGGAGGCATGCATTCGTCTGACAATATTCTGCATAAGAGCTGATGCATGCTTTTTACCAGCTCTTCGCCTCCGTGTTTGAACAGCTCGGCGGGTAGTCCGTCTTTTCCAGGCGCTTTGTTGTTTTTGAGCCGGGATATAGCAATCCTCACTTCATCATAGTCAGGTGGTGGGACGATTTTTCCATCGTCAGGGATTGGGGTATCGGGTTCGACGTCTCCCTCGCAATTTAGCAGTGAGGAGAAGTGCTCCCTCCATAATTTAAGTACACTTTGTACGTCGGTTACCAGGTCGCCATTATTGTCCTTACAGGAGCTTGCCCCGGTCTTAAAACCTTCCGTCATCCGCCGGATCTTTTCATAGAATTTTCGGGCATCATTCGTGTCAGCCAGCATCTCAAGCTCCTCACACTCACGCCTTTCGGCCTCACTTTTCTTTTTTCTGAAAAGGCGTCTCTCTTCCTTCTTTGCCTCACGATATTGTTGCCATACACTACGGGTTGGGCCCGTTCGCAACGTCTCCTTGTAGGCAGCGTCCTTTTGTTCGAGGCAGTTTTGCATTCCTCATCGTACCAGTTGTTTTTGCGGGTTCGCTGGAACCCTATAGTGGCCTCAGCGGCGGTACGCAATGAGTGAGAGATATGCTTCCATTGCTCGGTTACATCGTTAGGTCGAGGATTGCCCTCTGCTAGCAGGTGTGAGAGTCGAGTTGTGAAATTATCAGCTGTCTGTGTCATGCGCAGCTTCTCGACGTCAAACTTTCCTTCCGTTACTGTGCGCACTTTCTTCGCTGCACAGAGGCGTGTGCGTATCTTGGCTGCGACAAGATAATGGTCAGAGTCAATATTGGGAGCACGCAGTGTACGCACGTCCAGAACAGTGGAGCTATGTCTGCCGTCAATCAAGACATGATCAATCTGGTTTCTAGTTCTTTGATCAGGGGACAGCCATGTGGCTTGGTGTATTCGCTTATGCTGGAACCTGGTACTACTGATGACCATATTGCGAGCAGCGGCGAAGTCAATCAACCTAGTGCCGTTGGGGGATGTTATATCGTGGAGACTTAGATAGGTCACCTTGCAATAAAATCTCACTGAAACCAGGTGTGGTCGGACAGCTTACGTCAACTTCAAAACGAGGACGATCTCCCTTAGTGGGGGACGGATTCTTAAGAAATGGCTCATGAAGTTTATGGATGCCTCCTTACTTTATACTGGTTGAGAAAGCGCCTTAAATCGTTTTTAATTAATTTCATTTTCTTTTGTAATAACAACCAAAGTAAAGTTTAGTTCCAAAAATAAAATTATTTGCTGTTACCGCAGTTTCTATCTATGATAACATGGTGAGTTTATAAAATAAGTTACATAACGTCGGCTTAAGTCGCAAAGGTGCTAAGTGCCATTTTTCAAATTTTACAGGAGAGACAAAAAACAATATGAAAACATAAATGTAAGTTAGGAGTTTCGGTTTTTTACGTCATGTTACTTAATTTTAGAGTATAATAAGTAGAAGCCCATAAAAAAATAAAAATTTATAATTTAGGCCGACTTATATGCACTTTTGGCGGCCGCCGTGGAGTAGCGGTTAAGTGTTCGGCCTTCTACACCAAGTCGTGGCGGTTCGATGCCCGGCAAAAGTAACATCAAAAATTATTTAGAAAAAGAATTTTTCTAAACGGGGTCTCCCCTCGGCAGTAGTTTGGCAAACTCTCCGGGTGTATTTCTGCCATGAGAAGCTTCTCAGCAAAATATTCATTTGCTATGCAAGTGCCGTTCGGAGTCGGCAAAAAACTGTAGGTCCCGCCAACTTGTAGGAAAACTCAAAAGAACACACCACAAGTTGGAAAGAGAAGCCCGGCTAAAAATCTCGTTAGAGGTTATGATAACCTGTTGGTATATCGCCGCTATTAGTTTTTTTTTTTTTTTTTTTTTTATATGCACTTTTGGGACTTAGCACCTTTTCGGCAACTACTTTTTTTATTTTTCATTGGACTTATCACCTTTTCCAAAATCAAAAAACGTGTGAGTGAACCAAAGAAGCAATATTTCAAAGTACATTATTCTGAAAGCCTAGATGTTTCTCTTTATCATACAACCGCGTTTTACTATCGCCGATTCATAGCAGACAAGCACGAGCATATTTTATTGCACAACTTTTGACGAAAATCGACTTTTGCGAAAGTCGACAAGTAAATGTGATTTAGGTCTTTAGAAGGCTGAATATGATAGCCCAAACATTGGTCTTTACTATCCAAGGTCAAAACTGTATGTGTCAGTTAGTAAGGAGAAGTGAGGTCAGCTCAGGTAGATGATCCCATTTAACATTTCTTTACTTTTCTTCTTGTACATTTGATATGGAAAACGGAAAAACGTTGTATTTGGGATCATCTACGTAAACTTGGCTAACTTCTCCTATAGTCGAACCCAAAAATATGAAAATTGACTTTGCACCGAATGACCGATGTTTCCGTTGCGAGCTCTCCGCCTAAAACTTTTTTAATAAAAACAAATAGCTTTTTTGAAAGTGTTCAAGCTCGTAGCTTTTTGCTTTATTGCAAAAATACAAAAACAAACAACGCGTTTTTTCCATATCCGTTTTCTATAAGCTCTACATACAAAAATTATTCGTGAGGTAATTCATCGTAATACTTGTTCAAAAATATGCACGTAATTAGAAAAATATACTCATATTAGAAAACTTCTAACCAAGTCGAAGCATCGATGTACATATATAGCGAAACAAATGTACATAGACTTCGCATCAAAGACACATCGATTTGTTTTTGCCATTGGTGTCTCCAGCATAACTAGTTTAGCTCAATGAGATAACGGTAACTTTCTCGAAATGATCATTACCAAATGGTTAGTGTTATGCTTTTAATAAGTACAAATCATAAGTCATTCTCAATCGTAATTTTTACATGTGCAGTTTGTAGCCCGAAAATGTCTGAGAATATTTCTGTTGTTACCTCTAACAAGGGGAAAAGTTGAACAGGCTTTGTAGTGGAAAATGGTTGAAAAGTTCTTGATAAGAGGTAAGGAAGTGATAAATAATTGTATACTGTCATAAAACACGTTGTTAAACCCAAATTTCCGAAGTTTTACATTAAGCATCAAAATTTCGACCTTTTTCGGTCATTTGGATTTTTTCGACATTTTTTTTCGGTCAAAAATTTCTTCGGTATAGTAAAATTTTTTGAAATTCGGTCTTGGAAATTCGACATTTTTTTCGACATATCGTACGGGACCCGTTGTTAAACCCAAATTTCCGAAGTTTTACAATAAGCATCCAAATTTCGACCTTTTTCGGTCATTTGCATTTTTTCGACATTTTTTTTTCGGTCAAAAATCTCTTCGGTATTTTCAAATTTTTTTTAAATTCGGTCTTGGAAATTTGACATTTTTTTTTCGACATATCGTACGGGTCCCGAGCATTACCATGTTTTTCTGGTTTAACACATTTTAAACCCAAGCATGTTAAAAACATTTGTGAAATTCAAAAAACAAAGCAATTTCTGCCGAAAACAAAAATTAAAATTTAGACACAAATACATATCACCAAAAATATAAATAAACACCACGAGTACATGAACCTGCAAGCTTAAACGAACATATTAATGCGCGTACTAAAATGCCTTTCTTACTATTAATAATTACCTACAAACATACATACATATGTACATAAAAACATGAAAAAAAAAATTCGCAATACTCGTACAGCTGAAATTTGAAATTTCCCTAGCAACATTTTTGACTTTCAGTCTATGAAATGAGCACATCAAAAGTGTTTCACAGTTTCAATCGCACATCCGTGCGTAGTAATTCAATTTTAGGACGTTACTTGGTGGCTGACAGTGCTGTAAAAGCTAATGACTTATTAGTGGAGGAGTCACCCTTCGTACACGGTCCCAAATGTAATGGACCAATAGTGTGTCTGGAGTGTTATGCGCCAGTGAAATGTGATAGTGTTGTTGTTACGTTGGATCAGCGTTGCGCCGAATGTAAGTGGCCGTTATGTGCGAACTGCTCGGAATCTGGAGCAAAGTACCATCGACAATTGGAATGTAGCGTCTTCTGTGAGTCGCGAGCGAAATTTTACGGCCTGGAGTGTGACGATAAGGGCTGTCCGCAGTTGGATTGTATAACAGTATTGAGGTAGGACGTGATCTTTTAAAGCCGTAGTCGGCACGGAGAGAGCGTTCACTATGTTAAAGTATTAGAATTTTCCTCTCAGAAAAGTATTACGATTTCAGTAATTAAAACGTTTGCTTAAGCTTTAAAATAATGACTCTTTCCAGAAGATTTTAAAGCCTTCTCGAGAGAATAGACTTACATTTTAGTAGAGGCTGAGATGCAATTATTATGAATCTACTTTTAGTTCCATTACTGTCTACAGCGGCAATAAAACATTTCCTTGAGCTAGAATGGGCCATAAGTTTCAAGTTTGGTATCTAGCAATATTTCGGCGAAAAAACAGCGGTAGTTGAGTGATGCGCGTACAAGCATGAAAACATACAGACATACTAAAATGCTAAAACCTGGTGTTTTACGTTATTTGCTTAATAGGGGATTCATCAAACCATATGAACTAATGGCGGCGATATACCAACAGGTTATCATAACCTCTAACGAGATTTTTAGCCGAGCCTCTCTTTCCAACTTGTGGTGTGTTGCTTTTTGAGTTTTCCTACAAGTTGGCGGGACCTACAGTTTTTTGCCGACTCCGAACGGCACTTGCAAAGCAAATGAATTTTTTTGCTGAGAAGCTTCTCGTGGCAGAAATACACCCGGAGAGTTTGCCAAACTACTGCCGAGGGGCGACCCCGTATAGAAAAATTCTTTTTCTAAATAATTTTTGATGTTACTTTTGCCGGGCATCGAACCGACAAGACTTGGTGTAGAAGGCCGAACACTTAACCGCTACACCACGGCGGCCGCCAAAACCATATAAGTTTACGAAATCCTTAAGATTATACATTTACCAGCTCAGTTAGATGCCGGCCCTAGATAAATTTATGTGTAATTGATAAACGCGCTAGGAAAATTTGTGTTATGTCGAGCAAATACTTTGTATTTCAAAATTTCTATTAAAAAAAGTAATTTTTGGCCTATTTTCCAGCATATTATTTTTTTGTCTTGTGTGCATTGAATGCATTAAAAAAATAACATTCCGAACAGCGTCATTCAACTGTATAAATTTACGCACTTTTTTACACACCGAAATCGTTCCATACAAATTTTGGCAGTTCATTTACACACGTTTACACGCTTTATAAGTTGTTTATAAGGTTTGATGAATCCTCCTAATGTCTTCCGCTCAAAATTCTTCACGGTTTGAAATATACCTACATATGTATAACACAGACAAAAGATGACACAGACATGTGATGAATTGTATTATTTGATGTACGTCACTGCATGCATTCCTCCTACACTAAAGGCAATAGAAAATTATACATTAGAGTGTCCGTTATTTGTGCTTTTGTAAGTATGAATTAAGACAAGTTCTAATTTTGAAAATAACCCTATTGGAAGTTATTATAAATAAAGATAAAAACATGGCTGCTAAAATAAAATATATGTACCCCTGCCTTTAATGGAAAAAAGATTTGCCTACCTTTTACAGAACCATTTTTTACTGCTTTTTATGAATCATTGTATAAGTCTCCTTTTCTTACTTTTTCACTCATATGGGGGAGGTGTCACACTCATTTCCCAAACTATAGCGATAATCATTCATCATCCAAGTCAATAATGCTACTAAGTTTTGTAATTTTAAATTTTATTTTATAGGATTTCGAATTTTTCGATATCCAAAATGTAGGCGTATCAACAAGAAAACTACCTTGAACAATAACGGGGCCCTCAATGTACCTACATATGCTACTACTCAGCAAAATACATGATTACCTTAGAAGTAATTTAATACTTTAACATGGGCATGTCATTGGGGGTAAGCGCTTACCTTTGCCTTTAAAAGATTGCATTCAGAGTGTTTTGGTTAATTTATTAATTTAATAGAGAAAAAATTAATTAATTATTATTTCCTCCAACTTTTTATTCTTTAATTAAAGCAAAGTCATCGACATCTGATTGTCAAAGCAAGCACAGCAAGCAAAACTTGAAGGGTCGAATACATAAAGGGTCAGTTACATAAAGCTTTACTTTGACTTTACCTCAAACTTTGACTTTGACAGAAAAGTTCAGTATATGTATTTAAACGAAGCATGGCAAATTGGAGACCTCAAAGTTGAAGCAAGGTTAAAATTTGGCAAACTCTCAAATTTTGCTTGCTTTGCTTGCTTTGACAATCAGATGTTGATGACTTTGCTTTAATTAATGAATAAAAAGTTGGAGGAAATAATAATTATTTCATTTTTTCTCTATTAAATTAATAAACTAACCAAAACACTCTGAATGCAAAGAAATAAATAACGAAAATAAATGTATAAAGGAGTGTAATGGGGTGTGGTTGCTGAGTGACCGCGCTCAATCCCGACTCTTGCGTCCTCGTTCGTGCACTCTGGGCAACGTTGAGCTACCTAGGCTCGCGGCAGAAAGAGAGGGAGCCCCGGGGGGGCCACTCTGACATACTTGGTTTAAGGGCTCACCGGGGTCTTTTTCGCAGCGTCTGTACACCAAGAGGTGCGGCTGTAAGCGGGCGTCTGTCTTGAAGCAAGCGGCTCGCTATATAAATGTGCAAAACTTTTCCCTCCCAATCCAGGGTGTTATGCGATACCGTGCCCATTGGACGTTTGCAGCCGGGAGGCAAATCGTGGCTGTAGTCGAACGGAGCCTCACTGATACCGGGCCGCCTCAGGGAGTAACTATGGTCTTACCGCGGTATGGGGCTCTGCCGCGGCGGACGACACACTTCCCCTTACACTACCCTTGACCCTAAGCTGGCCTTGTCCGGCGAGGGGTCGTACGAACAAGATGAAGAACACACAAAATACAAAGCAATTAACGACTTCGTTTACTCCGCAGCAGAGAAGAACTATGCTGGAGCAAGCGAAAACACAACGTCGGAGGACAAACTCCGCCTCAAAGTTAACTGGGAGGCCGACAACGATGGAAACTACGGGTCAGTCATCCCCCAAACTGCTATCAAGTAAGAGTGACTTGATGGGAGCAAGCAACAGTGCGGCTGCCTACGCAGTCAAGCAGAAAACGGCGGAAGCTAAACTTCCATCAAGCGCTGGTACGAAACCCAATCTCTTCACATCTGGGGCAATGGTCTCACGACCTGGTTTCAGAGTTTCGAAAGAGAAGGACGACGCCGTAAAGGGAGAGACCGCGATGGCAACTACGAGTCTGAATCCCCCCAAAGAGGCATCTCCCCGACGCTTTGCGTACTGGGATAAAAGAAAGGCCGCAAGGATCCTTAAAAAATATGAGGGAGCATCGCAGGAGAAGCTGTCGCCGGAAGAAAGGAAGATGGTGGAGGAAGCGAAAGCTCTGATACCAAATTTCCAGAGGCCCTATGTGCCTAAGAGGGTGAACGGTAATCCCTTCAAACGCCAGAGATCGGACGGAGAGGTAGACCCCCATCCGAAGCGGCATCAGGTCAACCCCGTAGTGGGAAAACTCAGCTTTGCTGAAGTAACCAAGGACAGAATCCTTATAGGTTTCATTGACCGAGGTAACGACCGTTGGTCCATCCCCAAAGACCAGTGGCTGTATGTCCGGAATGAAATGGGCAGGGCCCTCCTCCACTTAATGCGTGAGTCTCCGGGTAGTCCGCCGCGAGGTACTGACGCGGGCTGGCACCAAGGTCAGATCAAAATATTCGCGTGCGAGGATGCAAGAACTGTCGCACTGTATAAGGCAGCAGTTGCAAGACTGGGTGAAGTCTATCCAGGGGCAAGACTAGATGTCGTCGACTGGAAGGACATTCCTGCTCGGCCAAGGGCAAGGGCATGGATTCCTGCCGTCCCTGCAGAACCCGAGAATATTCTTGAGATGCTGCAGGTCTGGAATCCGTCTCTCCCGACGCAGGATTGGGGCGTCAATCTGGTCGATGATGTGGTTGGGCCCAATAGACAGGTGGTTATCACTCTGAATAAGGAGGCGCTCGAGCCCCTTAAACGGTGCAACGGACGAGTGCATTACGGCTTGGGTCAGATCGTGATCCACGTATACCGTGGCGATGCACAGCGCGCTGCTATTCCGGACGCTCCGGAGGACTCGGAGATCGAGGCATCGGAAGGGGAAGCAGAGGAGTCCGACGCGGAAAGTATGTTATCCGCCACGTCAAATTGCGATGGTGCTGCGAACAACTCGGCGATAGAAGAAAGCCTGCTTGACGAAGAAGGCCTCGACGTCACGATCGTGGCTAAACCTGAGCACACTAACGTTGATGCTGCTTCAGACAGCAGGGTTCCCGCCACGCCAAATCGTGCAGGTGCTCTGAACGACTCCTCGTTGAGAGACAGCCCCCGGAACAGGCCAGACCTCGACGACACGCTGGCGGCAGGGATGTCTGAGCTCTCTCATGTTGGTGGTGCTTCAGATAAATCTGCACAAATCTAAAGCAGCCTCGGCTGTTTTAAGCAGTCGTCTTTCTAAAGGCGACGTAGACGTGGTCCTTATCCAAGAGCCCTGGGTCAATAGCTCTAGGATCTGTGGATTGGGGACTAAGGGGTACAAGCTCATCCAAGCCAATGATGAGGGCAAGGTCAGAACCTGTATTTTGGTAAAGTCTGAGCTAAACACCTTTCTATTACCCAACTACTCAAATGGTGACGTTACAGCTGCCAGCTTAACAGTCGGCAGCACCAGCCTAACGATGGCGTCGGTCTATATGCCCTATGACGCCGAAGAACCTCCTCCACAAAAGGAGGTGAAAGATCTGGTGGATAATTTCTGTACGGGCCATCTTATTATTGGAGCTGACGCTAATGCTCATCACGTCCAGTGGGGAAGCTCCGATATTAACGCTAGGGGCGAGTCTCTGTTTGACTACCTACTAACAACTAACCTGGTGGTTTGTAACGTGGGTAACGAGCCTACTTTTATAACTAAAGCTCGTAGGGAGGTTATAGACCTCACTGTTTGTAGCGAAGGCGCTTATGAGTGGGTCAGAAAATGGCGTGTTCTTGATGAGCATTCATTTTCTGACCATCGGTACATAGAAATTGTGTTAGACTTTATTGTTGAGCAGCCAGTTATGAAACGAAATCCACGCAACACTAACTGGCAGCTACATAACCAAATATTAGCTAGGGACCTACCAGTATTACCTCCACAAGCCCCCTCATCAGTGGGAGAACTGGATGATCTGGTAACGACCTTTACAACGGCGCTCTCAAATGCCCTAGAGCAGGCTTGTCCAGTACCAAAACCACGCGGCAAACATAGACCCCACTGGTGGTCTTACGACCTGGATTCGTTCCGTATATCATGCAGGAAGCAATTTAACAAGGCCAAGAGCATCGGTACGGAGCCTGAATGGCTCGAATATAAAGCTAAACTGAGGGCCTATAAAAAGGCTCTAAGGCAAGCGAAGAGAACTTCGTGGAGAAATTTCTGCACCGGGGTCGAAAAAGTCGATGATACAGCGAGACTTAGACGAGTGCTATCAAAAACTCAAACAGCCATTAGCTATTTACGGAAGCCTGACGGATCTTGGACCAGCACGGAAGGGGAAACCCTGGAGCTGCTCCTGAACACACACTTTCCGGGGAACTTGTATGATGCACCTGTAGCATCTGCAACAAACCTGGCGGTAAACATACCCATTACGGAGGAAAGGGTAAGGTGGGCAATCAAAAGCTTTGAGCCGTTCAAGGCAGCCGGGCCAGACGGGATTTTCCCCGCACAACTTATAAACACGCTGGAAATATCAGCTAAATGGCTGGTAGTTCTCTATTCAGCCTGCCTGGCTCTTAATTACATTCCGTGCTCCTGGAGAAGCGCCACGGTAGTCTTTATTCCAAAGGCTGGGAAGGCCTCACACTATGAGCCTAAAGACTACAGACCGATCAGTCTCTCGTCTTTTGCACTTAAAACCTTCGAGAGGATAATTAGCGATTATCTCTCCTCTACTATTGATAGCAACCTTATTTCTAGCTATCAACATGCATACACCAAAGGTAAATCAACGGAAACTGCGCTCCACAGCCTAGTCTCTATTGTTGAAAAATCATTGCACGAAAAGGAGTACTGTCTCGTGGCCTTTCTGGACATCGAAGGGGCTTTCAACAATATAAGGCCGGAGGCTATTAACACTGCTTTAACAAACCTGGGCATAAATAGGTCTCTTATTGGACTAATTGATCAACTACTAAAGGGAAGGAAAATAGTTTCTTCACTGGGAACAGTTGATCTTTCACGCTATGTCACAAGAGGAACGCCTCAGGGTGGTGTTCTCTCCCCGCTCCTATGGAACCTCACCGTAAACTCGCTGCTACGAGACACAAGGTGGGGGGGGCGGGAAGATAGTGGCATATGCAGACGATTTAGCTATTGCATATAGGGGCAAATTCCCGCAAACCCTGTGTGACTTGATGCAAGTAGCACTGCGAGAAGTTTCTTCATGGTCCTCTCGCTGCGGACTTAGCATCAACCCGGGAAAGGTGGAGCTTGTCCTTTATACCAGGCGGTACAAGATACCACCGCTGAACCTACCAGAACTAGATGGCGTGCGCCTGAACTTAGCTGATAAAGCCAAATTCCTAGGCACAGTTCTAGATAGAAAGCTTAACTGGAAGGAGAATGTCATCCAGCGCCACAGGAAAGCGTGCATTGCACTTTACACGTGTAAAAGAGCCATTGGCAAAAAATGGGGGCTCAGCCCCAAAATTTGCAGATGGATCTACACTGCGATAATCCAGCCAATTATGCTGTATGGAGTCGTGGTATGGTGGCCTGCGCTAGGAAAGGCAACAAACCTAAATCTGTTAGGAAAAGTCCACAGATCGAGCATGATCTGTATAAGCGGGGCGTTAAGAACAACGCCCAATGAAGCTCTCCAGGCCATTCTTGGCTTTTTGCCACTCAATCTGGAAGGGTACCGGGCAGCAGCGGCATCGGCTCTGCGTCTAAGGGAAACGTCCGTCTGGGGCGCAAGCACTATTGGACACTCCTGTATTCTAAGATCTTACAGCTTTCTCCCTCTGAGCACAGATCGGTGTGCGACCACAACAGTCGGAGATTGTTGTTTTAGAATAAACATTCCCAGCAGGGAAGACTGGGAGAACATAGATCGGTGTCCCGCTACTAATGGCGGCACTTTTATATACACCGACGGCTCGAAGTTAGACGGCAGAGTCGGAGGAGGGGTTTACTCAAGGGATTTGGACTTAGAACTCTCCTTTAGACTACCTGATCACTGCAGCGTCTTCCAGGCTGAAGTTTCTGCAATCATGGACGCCGTGACTTGGATAGGTAAACGCACCATCGGACAGGATATCTGTATTTTCAGCGACAGCCAAGCGGCCATCAAATCCCTTGGCTCTTACTCGTTCAACTCTGAACTGACGCTCAGCTGTCGTCGATCTCTTCAAGAGATGGCCCAACAGAACCGCGTGAACCTCACATGGGTCCCGGGACACAGGGACATTGAGGGAAACTGTTGGCGGCCGCCGTGGTGTAGCGGTTAAGTGTTCGGCCTTCTACACCAAGTCGTGGCGGTTCGATGCCCGGCAAAAGTAACATCAAAAATTATTTAGAAAAAAAAATTTTCTAAAACGGGGTCGCCCCTCGGCAGTAGTTTGGCAAACTCTACGGGTGTATTTCTGCCATGAGAAGCTTCTCAGCAAAAAATTCATTTGCTTTGCAAGTGCCGTTCGGAGTCGGCAAAAAACTGTAGGTCCCGCCAACTTGTAGGAAAAACTCAAAAAGCAACACACCACAAGTTGGAAAGAGAAGCTCGGCTAAAAATCTCGTTAGAGGTTATGATGATAACCTGTAGGTATATCGCCGCCATTAGTTTTTTTTTTTTTTTTTGTAGGGCAGACGAACTTGCCAGGCAGGGCACGACCAAGCAGATTCTTCAAGATAAAGAGCGCATAGGTATGCCGTTTGCCACGTGCAAGCTAATGCTGAAGGAGCATACACTCCGCGAAGCCAACGAAAGATGGCTACAAGCCCCAGGGTGCCGGATATCCAAGCAAACCTGGCCAAAATGCGATCTTAAAAGATCTAGACACATATACGCCCTAAAAAGGAAGGAAATCTCCATATTAATAGGTGTTTTAACCGGGCACTGCCTTATTGGTAGGCACGCAGCAAGGCTAGGCGTTCCCTACCGACGATGCTGCAGGAGTTGCAAAGATGATGAGGAAGAGGAAACGGTGGAGCACCTCATCTGCAACTGCCCGGCCTTAAGCGGAGCGAGAAGGCGCTCTCTGGGAGTTCCCTTCCTGGTTAGCTTAAGCCAGGTCGCGGAGCTAGACATAAAGGACTTGATGGCCTTCATCAAGTTATCAAAATGGTTCGAGGAGGGGTAGCGGTGTCGGTTAGGAGTGTCAGTCCCGGGTTTCGGCTATATGGAGAGTCCCAACAGCACTGGGATTTTCCATTTGGCCGGGCCCCGGGACTGACTTTCCTAGTGTTTGGTGGTATCACAACGGGCCTTTTATTACTGGCCTAGGTGTGCCTTTGCGGCAGCCACTTCTACCTACCTACCTAAATGTATAAAAGAGAAACGTCAATCAGATGTTGATGACTTTGCTTCAATTAAAGAATAAAATGTTGGAGAAAATAATAATTAATTCATTTTTTCTCTATTAAATTAATAAAGTAACTAAAACACTACGAATGCAAAGAAAAAAATAACGAAAACAAATGTATAAAAGAGAAGCGTCAAGGCGTTCATTGTAGCATACCTCTGAAGTTGGACGCAAAGTTTTGAGGTAGCAAATGTCAGGCGAGGTTAACAAAGCTTTATGTATTCGACCCTTTATGGGTCAGTTACATAAAACTTTATTTTGGCTTTACCTCAAACTTTGACTTTGACAGAAAAGTTCAGTATACGTATTTAAACCAAGCATGGCAAATTGGAAATAAATAACGAAAACAAATGTATAAAAAAGAAGCGTCAAGGCGTTCATTGTAGCATACCTCCGACGTTGGACGCAAAGTTTTGAGGTAGCAAATGTCAGGCGAGGTTAACAAAGCTTTATGTATTTCACCCTTTAAAGCTTTGTTAACCTCGCCTGACATTTGCTACCTCAAAACTTTGCGTCCAACTTTAGAGGTATGCTACAATGAACGCCTTGACGCTTCTCTTTTATACATTTGTTTTCGTTATTTATTTCTTTGCATTCAAAGTGTTTTAGTTAATTTATTAATTTATTAGAGAAAAAATGAATTAATTATTATTTCCTCCAACTTTTTATTCTTTAACTAAAGCAAATTCATCAACATCTGATTGTCAAAGCAATCAAAGCAAGCAAAATTTGAGAGTTTGCCAAAGTTTAACGTTGCTTTAACTTTGAGGTCTCCAATTTGCCATGCTTCGCTTAAATACGTATACTGAACTTTTCTGTCAAAGTCAAAGTTTGAGGTAAAGCCAAAATAAAGTTTTATGTAACTGACCCTTAAGGCAAAAGAAAGCGTGCTCGGTTTTGCTTTCTTTTTGGTATCATATGAAATGTGGTTGGGGCCCGTTACTGTTGTTGTTGTTGTTGTTGTTGTTGTTGTTGTTGTTGGTGTTGTTGTTGTTGTTAAGGACAAATACACTTCCTGAAGGTTTTGGGGAGTGATGTCGAAATTGACAGTCCTTGGCCGTATACTTACTGCCCGACTATCCTGGTAGCGATTTGGTATGACCAGTGGAACCTTCTAGGTCAGTAAACAGATAAATAAGTACTTTCTTAGTTATTTTTTTTAAATGTATCGAACGTTTTCAAAGTACAAAGTCTATTTACCTCTGATTCCAATTTCTTTTTCTTTCCAGAGTCCTTCTAGCCAAGGAGGCCGACTATGAACGTTGGGAGCGCGAAATTGCACCTATGGAATATCACAATGACGAGCGTCGAAAATTAAGTGATGTTTGGAATGCCGATTTCGTCAATATAGCCCAATACTTGCGCGGTCCCTGCCGATTGGCCGATCGTTTCTCTGAGAATCTCATTATGCAAGTGGTGGGCGTTTTAGAAGTAAACGCTTTCGAAGCTCGAACGTCACAAGGATATGCACTGCGTTGTCTATATCCAATAACCGGTATATTGGCACATAACTGTGTACCAAACACATTTCGTACAATACATCCGAGCGAGGGATTCAAGTAAGCAATAAGCAAGGAATGAAATCGATGTCAAGGTCTTGAGGTTCCCCACGGTGGTTCGGAAAAATTAAACACATTATTCGGACCGCTCGAAAGGGATGGTTAGAGAACTAGGATGGCAAAGAGAGGGGGGATACCTCAGCTTAAAAATTTCCAGAGGGATCACCAGGAGTTGATTGTTGTGATGCGCAGCAGGTAGGGAGTTTCTGCAACAAGTCGTATCTAGAAAAGGGGAACATAAAGTACCAATTTTTTTTTGTAAATTGTATTAAATATACTTCCCGTAGTAGGTCATGAAGGCCGTTGTAAACCCTGGGGTAGAGGATCTGCTTGGTAACAAGTCTTCATTCCAAGACCGTCCCCAATGTTGCACTCCATAGTGTACACACATGCCACATAGTTGGGGCATTCCACATTGATTGTGCCAAAGGGGCGGATCCACTTCAACGTGTACGTTACAATAATTAATAATTCAACGTGTACGTTACATCGATTAAAAGCAAAGTTTCGTTTCCTTCTTAAAATTAGTTTCGGTTACTGGTTTGTTCTCGAAATTGGTTCTGATTTTATATTCAAAGCTTATAAACTTTAAATTGGGTATAGAGCAGTAGGTAGATAGACCCTTTCGGGAATACTGTTGGACTTTTTCGGGATTTTTTTTGGTGGGATATTCTTAGCTGTTTAAAAAAAGTATTTTCGGGTCCATATCGCGATTTTTTTGGGATCTTTCCGGGTCATCTCGGAAAGTTTTTGTGGTTTCTTCGGTATTTTTTTCGGGTCTTTTCGGGCCCATTTTCGAGATAGTTTTGGGGTTACTTGAGAACTTTTATAGGATCTTTCCGAGACCATGTTTTCGGGTACATTTCAGAATTTTCTTAGATTACTTCGGGACTTTTGTGGGATCTTTAAGGTTCATTGCTGTATTTTTTGGGATTACTTCAATACTTTTTTGGGATATTTTCGGGTCCATATCGGAACTGGGGTACATTTCAAGATTTTTTGAGATTACTTCGGGACTTTTGTGGGATCTGATTTTTTTGGGATTTTTTCTTTGGGATGTTCTAGGGGATTTTTTTGGGATCCTTTCAGATCCATTTCAGATTTTTTTGGGATTACTTCGGTACTTTTTGGGATTATTTAGCGATTACTTCGGGAATTTTTTAGGATCTTTTCGGATTGATTTCGAGATTTTTGTGGGATTACTTCGCGACTTTTTTGGAATCTTTTCGAAAACATTTCTGGATTTTTTTGGGATTACTTCGGAACTTTTTTGAGATTACTTCGGCACATTTTTGAGATATTTTCTGGGCCCACTTCGAGATTTTTTTGGGATTACTTTAGGCCCGTTTAGGGATTATAATTCGGGATCATTTCGGAGCTATTTCGGGGTTGTCTGAAATATTCCTGAACTTATGACAAAAACATTTCCGAAATGATCTCATAAACCATTCGAAAACGGTCCAATGAATAATTCGGAACTCTGTTGAGTAATCTTCCTTCAATTTTATTAACGCCCATAGGATTCGCTTGCGTGCCATGTGCGACTTAGCCGAGGGTCAGCAACTTCAACACTCCTACACATATACTTTGAACGGTACGGCACAGCGTCAAGAGCACCTCAAAACTGGGAAATTCTTCACTTGTCAATGCGAACGTTGCAAGGATCCTACCGAGCTGGGTACAAATTTCAGTACGTTCAAATGTAGCAAATGCGAAGATGGTTGGCTACTACCCGTAGATCCACTAGGTAGGTACACTTGAGTACTCCATTGGAAACTTTCTAAAATATGCATTAAAAAACAGATTCCACAAGCGACTGGAAATGCAAACTTTGCACTTTCAAAACATCAAGTAATGCCATACAAAAAGCACTTTCGGTTATGCAATCAGAAGTGGCTACCATACAAGCCATGGATCCAAGCCCAAAAAAGCTACAAGAAACTGAAAAGCTCATGCGAAAGTATCGTGTTGTTGTACATCCCTTTCACTTCATACAAATCGGTCTGAGACAAAACCTTATTGAAATGTATGGTCGTGTAGCCGAATATGAGCTAGCCGAGTTGCCAGATGTTATGCTTGAGCACAAAGAGGAACTATGCCGGCAGGTATTGCGAGTTTTGGACGTCTTCGAACCGGGCTTGAGTCGTACGCGTGCTATGATGTTGTATGAATTGCACGTACCGTTGGTGTTGTTGGCCAAAAGTGGCTTTATAGCTGGTGTTCTGTCATCGGAGCAGCTCAAGCAAAAGCTCCTAGACGTTATAGCTATACTCAAGGAGAGCGTGAATATATTGCAATATGAAGATTCGGAGACTCAAGAAGGCAATCTATGCAAAGTGGCTCAACAGGCTATGGAACAGCTCGCACAGAGTGCAGAAGGTTTGACGGGAGATGAATGATTTGAGGTCGGCACATCTGTAGAATTAGTTATTACATACAGTAGTATTAAGCGAAATAGTTTTTGTTATATTGAATACACTTGTTGACAAAAGAGTATATTAAATCAATTACATATCTGTACATCAACACCGGCTAAAAGCCCCTGCGGGTTGGGGGTTTAGAATATACCCGAAGTAGGCATACCGGTTGTTGTTGTTGTTGTTAACAATGCATTGCCCTGTCTAGAGTGTATGATCATTCCGAAGATCTTCATCAAGCTCTTCTAAGGGGAGTCCAAGGAAACGTGCAGTTTCAACAGGGTTTGTCCAGAGGGACAGAGGGGTTAGAAGAGTAGGTTCAAATGAACAATTGAAGAGATGTAGAGTATCATGGGGGGTCCTACCACATGCAGGTCGTAAGAGGCGCTAATATGCACATAGGTAATGACGTGCTAACTCGATGGTTGATCTACGGATATGATGCCTCTCACCTCTCATTACCCATCTTCTCCTTCCTCGCGGATGAAGGGATGACATGACCTAGAAGGTTCCACTGGTCATACCAAATCGCTACCACGACAGTCGGGCAGTACCGTAGAGTACTGGGTCCATATCCGGCCAAGGACTGTCAATTTCGGTATAACTTTCCAAAACCTTCGAAGAGGGTTTTTGCTGTTAACAACAACGCCGGTTAAATAGATTTCTTTAAAATGTACACCCTTTATAGAAGCTGCTAGCCGTTTTTCCTAGGGTTGCCACCTAGCCGTATCTTATTTATTCTTTCGTATATCGGTACTATCTTGGGAGCCTAGGGACAGTATGCTCCAATTTATTTGCCACTTGGGGTGAATTTCCGGGTCGCCGCCTTCATACCACTGGTCATACCAAATCGCTACCACGACAGTCGGGCAGTACCGTAGAGTACTGGGTCCATATCCGGCCAAGGACTGTCAATTTCGGTATAACTTTCCAAAACCTTCGAAGAGGGTTTTTGCTGTTAACAACAACGCCGGTTAAATAGATTTCTTTAAAATGTACACCCTTTATAGAAGCTGCTAGCCGTTTTTCCTAGGGTTGCCACCTAGCCGTATCTTATTTATTCTTTCGTATATCGGTACTATCTTGGGAGCCTAGGGACAGTATGCTCCAATTTATTTGCCACTTGGGGTGAATTTCCGGGTCGCCGCCTTCGAAAGCTTTAACTGTCTGTAAGTAAGATTTGGTGACAACTTCATTTTAAGATTATGTACATGGATTTTGCAAATTTTGGTCGTTCCCAGGGTTGCCGTATTGCAAATATGTAAATTTTAAGCAGGGCTGCTATCCAGGGGGGTATTGCGATTCGAAATTCAATGCGATTCGAAAGTGAAATGCGATGCGATAAGCAAATGGTACTCTGTATTGCTATAGCATTGCTAACAGTGCTGCGTTCTGCGGCCTTTGGTTATTTTCTTGCTTGGGTTGGCATCACTGTTGTAAAACTAACCGCAAGTTGACAATTTTCATTGCATACTTCAAGTGAAGGCTCTTGTCCTATGCTTTTACCCATACCATTTCTTTTAATTTGGCGCCTAACTGTATGCTATGCTGCAAACACTTGTACTTGCAAAATATATTTGTACACCTTTTATGTGTATTGAAATATGTGTGCATGCGTGTGCATATGCAAAATCACGTCCGTATAAACATAATTTTATTAGTTTAATTGAAGTTTTCTTACAAATTTTTGGTAATTATTTTGTAAATTTGAAAGTTAAACAAAATATTTTTCAAATCAAAAAAATATTTTTTTTTATTAATTTTGCGAAATAAGCGCCAAAATAAACATGTTTTTCGATAAGAAAGGTAAGTATACTAATAGCTCTACAATAATTTACAAGAATATGTTTAAAAATTTAATTTTATTCAAAATTGTTTAGCGGTGCTATAGCGGTTCGACTGCGTTTTGTTGTAGGAAGACAAATCCGAATGTACAAAGCAATTGACATTTCACTTTCGCGATACAGAGTGTACGCGATTCGAGAGGGAAAAAATGAATGCGAAAAGGGAAAAAACAAATCCGAAAATGTCAATTTCCGTTGCGATAGTTGAGTTACAGAGTGTCGCTAAGGCAAATGCGAAAAAAATTTCTTTCGCATGTTGTTGTTGTTGTTGTTGTAACGAGGTGTAGCCCTGCCTAAATGTCAGACAGGGTCACCTCGAGTGTATTGCTCTTGGCCGGGTCGATATAAGAAAACGGCCCGGGTCGTTTCGGCACGATGGGTACAGCACAAGTACTGGTACCGTTCTCGTAGATCCGGCAATACAAGAAACTAAACTAGCCGTGCAGGCTATGTAGGTCATTTAGCGTTACCCAGGGTGCACCAACTGGGAGGCGACCTACTTTTACACCCCCGCATCGCAATACAGAGTGACCCCCAGGGTTGATATCAACCAATATTGACTATTGACCGGTTTAGATGCATTTTGGTGCAGGGATAGTATGCTTCATTTCACTTGGGGTGTCTTACCGGATTGCCACCTACTTGGTATCTTTTATATCTATTTTGGAAAGCTTTGGTGACAAATTTGGTATGGTCCCATACCCAGCCGGGTGCTGTACAGTGTAATGGTATAGTCATGATAACGGTGTGATCGTGGTATTGTAGTGTTTTGGTAATTATATGGTAAGGTATTATTGTATGATAGTGGCATGCAAAGAGTAAATATGAAATAAGATCGGAATTGGTTTTCGCAAGATGCGCGTCCACCTAGTAGTGGATTTATTAACGAACGATTACCGGTAAATATATCTTATTACACTTTCGTTATTGTTATGTACAAAAATATTTTATAGTAATCCCCACATTTGTATGTAGGTACATCAGCTTACAAATGTATGCAAGTGTGCAAATGATAGATTTTACAACAAAATCGTCGATTTTTCTTAACTTAATTAAAACAAATTACAAATCAAAGAGCCTTTTACTTAAATAAAAATATTGGGTCTATTTAAAAAGAAAAAACAAAAACCTTGAACAAAATGTACCGAAAACCGAGAACTTTACCGTTCAACAGATCGCAGATCGCAGTTTGTAATTTGTTTTTAATTGAATTTTTAAACCAATCCTATAGTCTATTGAAAATTACGTTTCTTAGGTGTTGTAAAGTTTCCAGCATGCATGAGCTGACTTAAAAGTAAAGGATTGTATGCTGCTGCTGCAGCACCAAAACTGGGAAAAGTTGAAAAAGGTGGAATAAATGAATTGGGAAATTCAGGAGCATCTACACCAGACAACGAAGGAGTTTTCGCGCGTTTCTTCTTTTTCGATTTTGGCGCAGCCTTTTCTGTGCTAGAATCGCTTTCCGACTCTGTTTCAGTAGATGGTTCCTCCTCCTCTGTTTCATAGTCTTTTTTGACATCGTCCTCGTCGTCATCATCATCATCATCTTCCTCATCATCACTGGACTTTGCAGAGCGTTTACGTTTTCGTTTCGTCAATTTTTTGCTTGATTCTTTTGTCTTGACGTAAATTTTTTTTTTGCCCTTCTTATTTACGGATGCTGTGACTGGCGCCTCTCTTGTCAACTTGTTTTCCTTTACGTTGCTAATATAAGATGGTAAAGCAAACTTTTGCTCAGGATTGAATTGATTCATTTGTCCCATACAAAATTCCATAAAAGATTGCATTACAATCGAAAGATTTGCAGGTTTTGGACAACTCTTCATATTGTGATAAGGTGTTGAACAGTTTTTGCATATCATTTGACATTCGAAAGCTGTGTGACCCTAAATAGAAGATAAATTAGTTCAAATAATTAAGTAATGTCTTCTGTGTCATACCTCTTTGTCGCATATCAAGCAAATACCATCAGCGGCAACATTGTCTTCTGCTAGATCGACTTCATCTGAAGCATCATCTTCAATTACAAATTTCCTTTCTAGTTTACCAAGGCAAATCAACTCCTCTTCCGACGATTGCTTTTTCTTTTCCGCCTTTTTAGTACTTTTCGCCACATTTGCTGCTGCCGCCTTTGTTGCACCTTGATCACTTTCGTCTTCTTCCTCCGATGAGGAGGAGGAGGAGGATGAGCTTGCAGTTTTAGCTATATTCTTCTTTGTCGACTCCTTCGCAACAACTTCTGTTTTGTTTAATTTGTTGTTTAGTGCTGCCTGTACGGGCTTGCTTGATGTAGTTTTCTCACTATCGGACGAGTCCGAAGATGATGAGCTTGAGGAAGATGGTGGTTTAATTATTGGTTTAGTCACTGCCTTACCAATTTTTTCCTGTTTAATATTTTTTATTATTTGCTGTTGATCCAATACAGGTACCGCGGGTTTATTAGTTGCAACATTTGTGTTTTGCGCGTTTGCTGCTGGTGTTTCTGTAGCAGGCGGTATAGCAGTTGCTGGTGAATTCGAAGCAGGGGGATAAACGGTCGTCTCATTTGGTTGTTTCATAACCTCAACCGGTGTTTGTTGTGTGTCCCTTTGTAAAGGCTTACCACTTCGAGAATCGTCAAACCAATTTAAGCCTTCCTTTCTTGGTTGATAGTCATTGTTTTGATAATTACCACCTCGACCACGCCTACCCCATTGCTCATTTCGACGCCGTTCGCGCTGACGGTCGCGTCGCAATGTCCTACTGCTTTTCACACGTTCAAAATCCCTAAATTTTTCGAAACTTTTGTAATCTTTACCTTGATGTGCTACATTGGCATTACCAAAGCTATTATTATTGCTGTTTCTGACGTTTTGATCATTTGGTCGATTAAAACCGGCTCCTTGTGCCAAGCCGCCGGATGAGTTATGATTATTGTTGTGTCCACCATGATGGTCACCGCCGCCAGTGTAATTGCCTAAAGACCCAGTACCCCGGAATGGTCTCTCTTGTTGTGTTTGTTTTTGATAAGGCTGGCCCTCGGGACGAAAATTACCTTCGTTCCCTTTCATGATCAGGATTAGTATAACAAAAATGCGTGGATGAAAAATGTAAACACTTGTCAAATTTCATTTCACGTGGGGCTACATAGCAGAGATGGAAAACAATCATTGGCAATATCGATAACATCTATCGATTTTTATCGCATTAAAGCTTTCGGCAGAATCAGTCCGCCAATACGTCAGTTGCGTCACGTACGTCAATTTCAGAGCAATTTCTACTTTGACGTATCCGTCGTATCTGGCGTTACTCATACAAACACCCGCAGTCTACTTTGCTGTCAGTTATTTCGACGTACGTGACGTACGTGCCGGATTGATTCTGCTGAACGCTTAAGCCCCAATTACATAAAACTTTATTTAACTTTGACATATGCGCCCCTCGGCTTTGAGCATTTGCCAAAATCTCGCTTCGCTTTAGGCTACGCTCACACTGCCGTCCGGCAGCAAATACACATCCGCACACATGTATTTAAAATGAGCTACCCGATTTCATCCGATTTCACCCAAATGTAAACAAACTTTGGCCGCCCGATAAAATAGAACGCGCTCGAATTTCTCTGATGATGGCGGATGAAAAAGTAGGTTGCAGTCATGGCAAAATCATCAATGGTAACCGCAGCCCAAAACAGAATACGAAATTACCGTTTTGGCCCGAATTCTTGTGGCAAAAGCAGTGGTAAAACAACAAACGCATAAAAACACGTGCCCAAACGATATACTTATTTTTCCTGGCTTTTTACTTGTTTTTCCACATTTTCTAAAGAGATTATCACAAAGCACTCACTAAATTTCTTTTCACAACTATTTTTTTTCTAAAAAAAAATTACTAAAACTCACTAAAACCCGCAATCGAATTCCATAGCTTTTCCACGAACTATGCAAAAAAATGTAAACAAGAAAACAAAAAGGGCGATAGTTTGAGTGATCAAAAACTAACTGTGCATGAAAGAACAGTTAGCCACAGCAGTTTGTTCAACCATAGATTATTGAAGCATGTGTGAGCGTAGCCCTATAATGCTTTTAATGGTGATTTCGTTTCATCAAAAAAATGCGCATTTTTGTTACACTCTTCAATTTTCCGTTTTCGTTTGCAAAATGAAGGTAAAACGTCAAACATGATATGTTTTCGTTTCCTAAAAATGTACACTTCAAGAGTGTAAAAAACTCACACTTTTTACCCTCTGAAGCTTTGACAGGGTAGCTGGTTGCACTGAAAATCAGGTGACGAAAATTTTATTTCATAGATAAATTTGGTGAAATAAATTGGATTTTGCAATAACAATTAAATATAGGTGAAAAACGAAACCTAATTATTCAAGCACATAGCATAGCAAACGGGGCAGTGTTTTATGTTCGTTTTATCGATAACAGGTTCATGCAGAACGGGTACACTTTTATCACATCTTGATAGTGTTCTGTGCAAGAGTGTAAACATGTTCAACGTGGAAGTGTACATTTTTTTCGATGAAACGAAATCAGCATAAAAAGTGTGGACATAACGCTTGAGTTTTCTTTGAGTGACGTAAAAATACGATCGTCGTATCTTTTCTCATGATCACTTAACTAAAATTAAATGAAATAAAACCGATACACTTAAACTATAAAATTTTATTCAACAATATAAATTTGCGATCTTCTTTGATTGAGTTATTAGTCCCGCAGGGGTACTATATTGTTGTCAAGTGAAAACTACACCATCTCCAGTTGTAAATGGGAAAGAGTCACATATAACTGCGAAAGAGTCAATTGGAGATGAGAATAGTCAATTTTAAATGCTAAAGAGTCAATTGGAAATGAGATTAGGTAGTTGTTAATGCGAAAGTGTCACATTTGTAATGTAGCTGGCTGTTAGGGTAAGGCTAAGGTGGCAGGTGGCATGATGGCAATCCCGCTAGCTCGTCGGATGGCGTAGGTTTTTGCTCACCAGCCTTACCTACAGCTACACAAACAAAGAAAGGTTCATGCCTGGGTGAAGTCTAACTAAACGAAAGTGAAAGAAGAAGATAGAGGCCTGTCCATGTCAGGTGGAGTCATCCCGCCCCTCTCGTTCACCGACCGTGAACGACCTTGGACTCCACTTTGACTCCGCTCACCGAGTGGAATCCCCTTGTCCTCACACATTAAAATGCGAAAGAGTCATTTGTAATTGAGAATAGTCATTTGTAAATGAGAATAGTCAATTGTAAATTCGAAAGAGTCAATTGGAAATGAGATTACTTAGGTACTTGTAAATGCGAAATTGTCACATGAAAATGCGAAAGAGTCGTTTGTAATTGAGAATATGTAGTCATTTGTAAATGAGAATAGTCAATTGTAAATGCGAAAGAGTCACATGAAAATGAGAAAACGTTTTTTGGAAATAAGAAAGCGTCATTTGGAAATGAGAATAGGCAGTTGGAAAAAGGAAGCCATTAATTAAAAAGTAGGAAACGATTTGCTTTATTCAGGTATTATTTTAAATATACAGATAAGTATAACCAAACAGATAAAGAAAATAACAAATATTTTAACAATGAAATAATGGTTAAGTATTGTAAGGAATTATAATATATTAAGAGCCGACGGCCATGTCTTCCAATGATAAAGCGCTTCCGTGGAATGCAGTTGCATGATGAAATGCTCTCGCACAATCTCCTCCAGTTACAGTCCCCTTGGCGTCATCTATCAAACTCTCGAGATATTGGAGGCGTTGCTCCACAACATGTGGCCCGTTTGTATGTGGGTTGGAAATATGCCCTTTAACATACATTTTAATCTTTCCCCAAATTATCTCAATTGGGTTGAGCATGGGCGAGTACGGTGCTAAACGCAGCACTTGAACTCGCCCATTGGAAGCATCGGCAACGGCAGATTCGATTTTGGAGTGACATGGAGCGTTGTCACACACCAGAACCAAATCATCCTGTCGGTTTCCCTGCTCCTACCAACGCTGTAGAACTGAACGGATCCATTCTGCACACGTGTCCATCTTGAAGGACCCCCTCTATTCGACCCTCTAGCTGCTGGAAGTAGGTGAATAGCTCTCTGCCCAACCTTGGCGCGTCCTCGGGTATGGCGACAAAACAAATTAAAGTTTGTTTCATCAATATACACTATCTGTTTCCCAGCTCGAATAAACTGGTTCAAGGCCGAAACAAACCCTGCACGCTTCTCCTTGTTGGCCATGTTGTTCATCGTGCATGGCTCAGGATGTATACCCTTAGTCGTATACATTTGACCGTCGAGATAGTTTCCTATTGCTGAGCGAGATATTGTTATGTGGTACTCAGTCTGCAGACGTGATTTGATGGCATTCAGAGTAATACTGGAGTTCATCTCGATCCATTCCAAAATTGCGTCTATGTGCTCCTGTTGAAGAATTTTAGGCTTTGTTCCACCTTTTGATTGGTGGCTACCTCTCCCAGATTTCGCCCAATTCCATGCCGTTTTATACTTGATGCCCAAAGTTGTCGCCAATGTTACCCAATCTTCTCCCCGCGTGGCTGCAGCAACGATTCTGCTTCTGTCTTCAGCTGTGTTTTTGCGATCAATTTTTCGCACACAGTCTTCAGCATCTATAAAATAAAACTTTAATTCATTATATAAAAAATGCATAATTTGAGTTTATATACGTACCGTCGATAACTGCACGGCAAATAGGACACGTTCCACTATCCCTCTCGCGAATAGGCCCAATGCAACTACGATGAAACAAATGGCCACACGGAATCAAACGCACGACCGACATTCGTTGCATTTTAGCAACACACACGGCACAATTATCTTTATACTCCATTTGGGGTACGGCTTGTTTCAATGAGGTGTAATTTTTTTATATTTTTTTTTTTTTGAGTAGCTTTTTTTTAGCTTACTCGATGTGTATACTTTTTAATCATAAATTAGTAGTTTCTATTCAAGTATAAGGTACGTCTTCAACTCTTCGCCTATCTTGCGGACCATTTTCCGCCGCCCTACAGCAACAAGGATCTCTAGGCGAAAAACAGGTATTGACAGAAGGACCTGTATTGATAGAAGGGCCTCATTCTCAATTATTTTCTTATGTCATTAAAGCGTCCTAACAGCAGACCACGGTTTCAGTGAAAATAATTTCTTTTGAAAGTGTTTACCGTGAGTTCATAACTTTTCTTTTGTTTCTCATTTTCATGTGACAATGTCCCATTTACAATTGACTATTCTCATTTACAAATGACTACATATTCTCATTTACAAATGACTCTTTCGCATTTTCATGTGACACTTTCGCATTTATAAGTACCCAATCTCATTTCCAGTTGATTCTTTCGCATTTACAATTGACTATTGTCATTTACAAATGACTCTTTCGCAATTTAGTGGGACTGTTTCTAATTTACAAATGACTAATCTCATTTACAATTGACAAATCTTATTTTCAAGTGACAATTTCTCATTTACAAGTAACTATTCTCATTTACAAATGGTCTTTTCCCATTTACAAGTGACTATTCTTATTTACAAGTGACTCTTTCTCATTTACAACTGGAAATGGTGTAGAATGGCAAGTATGAACGCACTTGTTTTATGTGAAGAGTTTTACACGAAAACAAGGAGTTTTCCTGCAGTGTGAACATGATCTTTAAAAAGTTGAAACTTCGAAACATGCACTGCCAAATATCAAAGCCTGCGCCTTTCGTATACTGGCCGTGTGTAAGAAGCGTGTCAAACATTATTATATGAATCAGTGCAAATGTGTTTAAAAATGCACAATTGTGCATAGTTTTAGTTATAAAATCTTTGATTAGTCGATTAAATAATGAAAATACCAAAATAGTAAATCACAAAATAAATAAATAAAAATGTTCGTATTTGTTGTTTAAAAAATAATAATAAGCTACAGAGAATTTTTTCATTTGGTAAAATAATGTCATATCCGCTACCTTGGGTATTTTTGGCATGGTTTAATGTTAATTAGTGAAAGGATTGATAAGAAAAACGAAGTGAATTTATTTACATTTTGTTCAAGTATGCATTTATTTATGCCCCTTTGTTTACAAAAGTTTAACGACATCCTTGAGATTTTGTCTCCTTCTCTCATGGTATATCTGTACTGTAATGTTTGACACGCTTCACTGTTCGGTATTATCTATATAGAAGTATTACATATATGCCAAATATGCGCCACTATTTTTGGGTTGCCTGCAACCATTGTGTATACACAATGCCTGCAACGATTTGATTAGGTCCAGACAACTATCAAATATTCATCAAATTTTGATGGCATTCGGGTATCGTCGTGATGGTTACCCGTAGCAACGACTAGATGGGTAAGTGTCGGCCATTGTGTATCAGTATTGTGTATCGGCTGCTTGAAGCTAGCCAGGCAACTATCAAACATAAAGTGTCAACACTATTTGCAATAAAAATTTGTATGGAAAGGTTGTAGGCATTTTGCAACCGAACGATGATTTTGTTCATATGCATTCTTATTATTTCTTGCCTCGGCCTGGATTCTGTAAGAGTGAGTTTTGAAATTTTCACTTTTTCACCATTTAAAATATACAGTGTTCATGCTCAGTTTTAAATGCTGCGTTTGCCATTTTCGGAAATACATTTCGAAGATGCGTCAATGCTGCCGCATTTCTATTGCATTTAGCTGATGGTTGCAGGTCGAACTTTTTTTTATACATTTGGTCTGTTTATATTGTTTCACAAGCATCACTTTTATTGTAATTTCACTTTTTTAATTTTATTTGAACACACTCGCGCGAATCTGCTAGTTTTTCAAAAAAATTAATTTTTCAATTCAACATGTCAAGAAAAGGTCACTAGTGATGGAATTTCGAAACGATTATTTCGTAGCAGAATACAGGGCGTACCTGTGGATTAATAATTTTAATGCTTTTGGTGTCAGAATTTGTATGAAAAATGACAAAGTAAATACTGCGTTTTGGACTTAATGCTAAAATGCAAAACGCTGGCTCAGCATGAAAAGGCTATAAAGTGATGCTTGTGAAACAATATAAGCAGACCAAATGTATAAAAAAGTTCGACTTTTTGTAAACATGCTCATAACCTGCTACCTTCAGCTAAATGCATTAGAAATGCGGCAGCATGAACGCATCTTCGAAATGTATGTCCGAAAATGGTAAACGCAGCATTTAAAACTGAGCATGAACACTGCATTAAGTTATCGAACCATAGCCAGTTTCATGTTGATATGCACAGCTAACTTCACAAAAATGAAGTATTCGCTAGTTACAGTTCAGTGTACTGTTTCGTCATTCAATTGAAAGAAAAGTGGCTGAAATCTATCTCTGTGTAGAAAAAAAGGAAATATGATTAATTAATACATGATTATACAAAAAATTATAATAAAAATATCAATTATACAAGGACAATTCAGATTGTTATATTCTTTTATGAAAAAAGTTTAGGTTTGTTGCACGAAATCTTCATAGAAAAGTGTGTCGGCCTCGCCTGCAATCGGGTGAGTACAAAATGGCGGATACTGATAATTATTTTTCTTTTCTTTTTCTCATACTTATACATATAATGATAAATTCGCACATTTTGGTTACAGTTTAATAACGTAAGGTAAGTTTTGTAAAGCATAACAGCTTAAGGGGATTTTTAACTTCAAGGACATTTGTGAGACTTGGCTGCGCTACGGTCAGTCAACGAGTTCCCCTTGCGACTTTCGCGCGTCTGAAGTATGTCTGACGCTGTAGCTGCACCCTTAATACCACAACTGCAAGAGATGCAGCAGCAACATAATAATGGCCAAAGTGCCGCCAATTCTGCCGCGCAGCAGTGGTACTCGAATCCATGGTATGCGAATCAACAATACCAACAACAATACAGCCAATACTATCAATATTATATGCGTTATGGATTACAACAACAACAACAGAGCAACAATGCACCTCCTGGTTTTAGCAATTCTGTTATACCGCCACCCGAGAAAAATTTACCACCTTTGCCGTCAGGGCCACCACCACCACCGCCAATGGCGCCTGGTTGTAATAACCAAATGCAAAATAATCAAAAAGGTTTTGGCGGTATACGGTTTAACTTGAATCAGCAAAAGCGTTTACCAAGCGCTTCAAATCCGCTGCAAAATGCAAATAATGCTATGGGTACTCCACCGTTCCAAAACAATATTAATAATATCAACAATGCTAACGCAATGGGTATGAACAACAGCCCAAATAGCAACAATAGTAATAATAAAAAGAAGCGTAAGCGTAATAAGAAACAGAGTCCCATGCAACAACAGCAGCAGGCTGCTTTTGATGCACACTTTGATAACACAATTACAAGTCCGCAAATTAATGCAAGCTTTGTCAATACATCTTTACCTCCACCCACATTGCCACCGCCAATAACTGCGGATTTGTCCAAACCACCACCACCAATTGTACCATTTCAAAATGTGAACGGTGTTGGGCCAGTTGAGTCAAAAACAGAGCAAAGCCCAGCAATAGGCATTCAGCAGCAGCCAAATTCCGTGCCTACTCCGGCAAAGAAAACAAATATGTTCAATAATCCTAACGACGCATGGCCAGAATCATTGAATAGTTATGTCGCCCGATGTTATGCTAAGTGCGCTACGGATTTAGATAAGGATCAAATTGATATATGCTTGAAGGGCAAAATTATGGCTGCTGCTAATCGTAATGAACTTTGGACTCGAGATTGGGATAATGAGCCTATACCGAGTGTACATAGTGAGCGTAACAATGTACAAATGCAGTTGTATAATCAACAACAAAAACTCCAACCGCTACAGCATGCTCACAACAACAATCACAATAAATACAAGCAGCCGAACCAAGTAAATCATCATCACCAACATCCAGCACAACAAAAGAATAATGCTAAAGGTATATCGCGTAGTTTAAATGCCCGTTTAGGTCAACGTAGCTCTTTCGGAAATACACAGAGATCGTCGAGAGATTCCAGAAGTCGGTCACGGTAAGTCATAACCAACTTTAAAACATATTCATATGTATTAATAATTTTAGCACGGATATATTTCTGATGTTTTTTTTATCATGCAAATAAAAAATAAAGATGTTGGTAAATTTTGACTTAATAGGGTTCCCTATGAACAGTCACTTCTCAGAGCAGAAAACCCAGGACATCGCCATGGATCTCTGCGCAGTGGAACCACCCGGGGTTTTACCTCGGCCAAGGACTGTCACTTTCAATGTAACCCTGTTTAGTATGTTTTGTCCCATTCCGAAACTATCATCCTCCCCCCTTGCAGCAGGGCTGCAAGATATTCTATTGTTACGGGCGGGCGTTGTGCCGAACCCCGGACCAAAAGAATGGATATGCAGTGTCTCTTGCAAAAAGATATATATTAAACGGTCGCATTCTGTGCAATGCTTCTCGTGTAAGAGATGGCTCCATAAATCTGGATGTTCAGGGCTTAACCTTAACATCCACAGACCCCGTACTTTCTTTAGTACTTTCGTGGCCCCTTGTTGTTTGCGTCCTCGGGCGTCCCTCGGTAAGCGCCGTTCAAGCGCACCCCTACCGCCACTTTCTAGTAGCAATACTAATAGTAATAATAATAATGTCTTAACGACTAGCAGCACTTCTGCTATACCCGCCACACAAACTCCAGACTGTTGCTCGTATCTTATGACGTCACCAACACGCGCAGCAGCTCAACACTCTCGCTCCCACCGGAGCAGTTTAGACATTAGCAACTCCGAGCACCAGTCTCTCTCTGTTTCTATATCTATATCTATTTGATACCGACATCGAAGGAACGGATGATATCTTAGAAAGCCAAGGTATTACCATCCTTACAGGAGATGTCGATCTGCAAATCATTAATATCTACATACCCCCTGTCTCAAGTTGCCCCACCGGTTATCACCCCGACATTAGCCTGCTATTACGAGGAGATAACCGCGTGATCCTGGGCGACTTCAATGCGCACCACGACGTGGCACTCAAACTCGCCAGCAGACAATAGGGGGCATGTACTTGCAGAACAAATAGATGATACGGCTTTCTGTACATTGAACGGAGACGCCCCAACGAGAGTATCGGGTAACTGCTATAGTTCGCCAGATATATCTATCGTAAGTGCAGGACTATTGAACAACACCAATTGGCGACCCATACTCACGTTGGCGTCTGACCATCTCCCAATAGCCATTACCATCGAACGACCGACGGACGCCATAAGTTATTAGGGATGACACTGGATAATACTTTCTCATTTGCTGGTCATGTGTCTGCAATGGTCTCAAAGGTACGTGGTCGCAACAAGATCCTCAAGTCACTTGCCGGCAGTACTTGGGAGAAAAGACAAAGAAACGTTGCTGACTACATATAAGGCCATTGGCCGACCAGTCTTTCACTATGCTGCACCCATATGGTCGCCTAATGTACATAACACCAACTGGACGAACTTACAAGTCTGCCAAAATACTGCCATCAGAACTGCTACGGGATGTCTCCTCATGTCTTCCGAGTCTCACCTCCATCAGGAGGCAAAACTGCTCAATGTAAAAGAGCATGCGGAAATGCTGAGCAAGCAATTCCTTCTGAACTGCCACAAGCCAGCACATCCAAACCGTCATCTTTTGGACATAGATCCGCACCCGAGAGACATAAGGAAACATCTCCGTAAACATTATGATGAGATCCGGCATCATATTACCTTGCCGTTTGATCTGCAGAATCATAAGCGGGCTCTAACCGACATCCACACCGAGTCGGTAGATACTTTTGTCGGATCTCTACCTGTGAACCCCGTTCTGAACAGTCCTCCACCGGATATTGCTGAAGAAGAACGCACCTTACCAAGGGAGACAAGAGTTACCCTGGCACAGCTTAGGTCTGGATATAGTGAAAGGTTAAACTCCTACTTGTCCAGACTTAATGACACAATCTCAAACACATGCCCTGCATGTGGTAGGACCCCCCATGATACTCTACATCTCTTCAATTGTTCATTTGAACCTACTCTTCTAACCCCTCTGTCCCTCTGGACAAACCCTGTTGAAACTGCACGTTTCCTTGGACTCCCCTTAGAAGAGCTTGATGAAGATCTTCGGAATGATCATACACTCTAGACAGGGCAATGCATTGTTAACAACAACAAAAACAACGTGTACATACATATGTATATCCATATGCATACATATAATAGCACTTAAGCAAAATTTTAAGTATATCTTAAATTTTGTTATAAAACTGGGAACTATTATTTTTTACTTTAAGTTATCAGGAAAAAGTTAAAGATATTTCATCTACATTCTCAAAAAAAAATCTTATTTTATCAAATGGAATTGATTTTCAAACAAACGCTCGCGATCTATCGCTGGCAATCGCGATCGCCAGAAATCGCAAACAATCGCAAGAAATAGCGTAAGTGCTCTTTTCAATAACAGCTATTGTTTGGGTTTTGCTATGCACGCTCGCAACGAACGATCGATGCCTAAAAATAGAATTGACTACGCTTGCACCATTGCTGTTGCTTGCGAGAGATTGCACATTCATTCGAAATACCAACCACTGAATTTTATGCAGTGATAAGTTGTTTGAGAGATCGTATTTTTAGCGTTCACCGCACCCTGGTTTAAACTAAAGGGTTGCATGCGTTAACTATGCTACGAATAAACCAAATAACTTTCTAGTTCAACGCATAACTCGAGTTGTGCGCTGACGCCGATTGCGTTTGTTCGAATACACAT